>JAJIBD010025078.1:142500-220236 GCA_021461705.1 Cryptotis parvus
CATTCCACATTGGAAACAGCTATGTGAAATGGTTGCACATAATATTCTATGAACTCAGCATTCCTCTGTACAGTGGAAGTATAATAGTGCCAAACTTATATGGTTGTTGGTGTTAAAATTAACATTGATGGGCTGGAGTAATAGTGCATCAGGTAAAGTGCTTGCCTTGTATGTGGCCAACTCAGATTCAATCCTTGGCATCCCATATGGTCCCTGAGTACTACCAAGAGTGATCCCTGAGTGTAGAACCAGGGTTAAGTCCTAAACATCACCAGGTGTGGCCCTAAAACAAACAAATGAACAAACTCAACATTGAATGTAAAGTGCTTTTTACATGCCTAGCATGTGGTGAAGAACTCATTTATTTATTGGTTTATCAAGAATTATTTGTTGTACACTTTGCCTTGTGTTATAAAAGTTGATAATTAGCAAATAAACAGAAAACAAAGACAGCTTGTTTTCAAGAATTTTATATCAGTAATGAAGGACAGATAATACAGTAAACAACATAAAAATGATAAATCAGTGGAGAATTTGCAGAATGGGAGTGACCTGACATGATTTATAATCTATTTAACTTGGTTTTTGGCCCATACCTGGCAGTGGGTTAGGACTTACTCCTGGCTCTGTGCTCAGGGAAGAGTCATAGCAGGTCTTGGAGGACAATATGGGGCCTCCCAAGGAATTAAACCTGGTCAACCAGATGCAAGGCAAGCCTCCTACCCACTGTACCATCTCTCCAGCCCCAACGTGGTTTTGTATTTTGAAGCTCTCACTCCAATGCTTGTAGAAAATAGATGATAGAATGTAAAGTGGAGACTGTTTCAGTTGAGGCAACAGGCAATAAAATATAAGCAGGAAGCAGTAAACTTGGAGAAAATTAATGGATTTGGATAGGTTTTTGGAGAAGTCTGTTGAATTTTCTGATAAGCTAGCAGTAAAAGTAAATGTAAGTTTTTTTTTTTTCGTTTATGTTTAAAGTTGTTCATGGCTACCATAGAGAAATGCATGAGGGAAATTGATAACAATTCAAGAAGGCGCAACCTTTTCATTTGAACAATTTAATAGTCTTTACTAACCTAGGAATATTTATTTAGGAAGTATTTTTTTTATCCAAGGGTAGCAAAAACAAAAAATTAATTTTAGTATAAATTAGCCACCTTTATTCTCAAGTCTTCAGATTTTATCCTGAACGTTATTACTTTGTTCTCTTTTGGTAAACCAAAATATTTGTAAATTTGCAAAAAGTAAATAAAAATAAATATAAGCTGTTATATTTGCCTAAGTTATAAGGCAAAATGATTCCTTTACTTTTTTATTTTTAATTACATGGTCTCACATAAATATTGAATGTATTTATAATGTAGAGGCCACTGCAGAGTGTAAAGTACTATTTTACTCTAGGAAAGCTTATGCATGTAAACTAGTCTGTATCATTAGTTACCATTCCCTATCTAGCCATTGATCCCAAATGTGACTTATAATGTTTCAATTCATCAAGGAAAACACTGTCAGTAGTATCTGAAAATATGAAAGCGTATTTCTTATATGTTGCTATTTTTATGCCGACTCCCAATAATGTCATTGTGAAAAATTAATTTTCTCCATAGAACTATACCTATTAAATTAGAGCAGCTTTTTCTGACATGTAGGCACATCTGATGCTCTCCATTTACTGTCCTTGGAAATGCTTATGCAGGTTCACTAAGTGTCACTTTTAAAGGAAAATTCTCATTGACTTTAACACAGCCCACTGTCAGTAGCTCTTTGATTGAATTATGCATAAACTTTATACGAATGCCACTCACTAGAGATTAAGTAATTAAGATGCTCTTAATATTGTAGGGCGACATCACAGCTCTCATTATTTTAATGGACTGGTGGACTCCAGAGATTTGATAATAGGATGCAACATCCTGTATTCCAAGTTAAGAAATTTCCCAATTTTGACTGTTTATCCATCTAAAATAGTAAGCTTTTGATGACTTGTATGTGAAGTAGTCTCAGATCAATTCTTACACAACAGATTGTTCTTACAGATAACAATAACAATAGTAATATTCTCTGTGATGGTGCCACTTAAGCACTAACGACTCCACAGCCAGGAAGTGAGTGGTTTTTTTAATCTCTGCTTTGAGAGGGCTCCCCGAGGCTCTCTGGGGCAATGGCACAGCTGTCTCTGCTTTATGTGAGACTGTCTTTTGGCCTCAGTATGGATGACTAATGGATATGTACAATACACATAATTGCTTTTCAGTGTTTGCACTGGAAGTGCAGAGACAGGGTTTTGTTTTGTTTCTGTTAAACTGTGTTTCATATCCTTTCAAATATAACCCTTACTAACTTATTAAAAATAATGACAAAAAGAAAAAAAGTAGTTTTGAAATTCTAGTATTCAATTTCTGATTCACTTCTATAAGTCTCTGAGTGTGTATAGTCATTATTTGAGCAATAATTTCAGTACCCTACTCCATGGATACATGCCTCTTATGAGTTGTCAAAAACTAAGGTGAAATAAATAGAATGTCTTTGGTACTCTAGGCCTGAAGTCTATCCAGACTTTTGTCAGTTAAGGAAACTCTGATCCTTTCTGTCTAATTGTACCTTTGTTTCCTGCATTGTAAAGCATTGACTCATGGTTATCCAAAGCCTAGTGATAAAGTTACTTTGTAGTATAAGGGACCTGAATTTTCCTCTTCCCAGGGAGTCAGTTGTGTCTCTTAAATAGAGGCAGTAATATCCCCTCAATGCCATACTTTATTAGTTGTTTTACTAAGCATCTGTTTTGTACTAGTCCTTCTTTAATCTGACACGAATAATGGAGCATAAAGAATAAATTAGGGGCTGGAAAGATATTATAGCTCATAAATTGCATGTGGTCAACCCAGTTTAATTGCTGATACCACATATAGTCACTTGAGCACTGTTGGGAGTGATCCCTTGAACATAGTTAGGTGCACCACCCCCCCCCCCAAAAAAAAACAAAAAAGAATAAAATAAACAAGGTTTGGATATACCATCTGTCCGTCCTACTGATAGGTTTCAACCAACAAGTAACTAACAATCAATTTTATGTCACAATATGAAAAGAGATATCACTAATTAAACTGTGACTTCTGGAAATTATTTAAACTATGACTAGTCACTTCTGGAAGTTACTCTAAAGACAAAGACTTTAAAAGCTATTTATACAGAGAGAAACAGATGCATACAGAGAAAGAAAGGAAAAGTTAAGTTGGATCATTCCAAAGTCAGACTCTGAGTTGAGGACAAGGGATTGACCCCAGGAAGTACAATAGAGGTATGTGTTTGTGAGATATGAAGGAGAAAGTCAATTAAGGTGTAATAATGACCATGTTACCTTGTTGACAACTGGTGCTAAAATGTTCTGTGCACTTTGAAAGATAGTTTGGAATTTGTCTCAGTGCTATATTAATGCAATCTCCCAGCAGACAGCTCATGTCATTTCTCAGATCTTCACATAAGGTTGAGCATACAAAACCCTTCCCAGTGGAGAGTGGCAGATGCTTACTGTAGGAACCCCCAGGGTCTCCAGAAGGATGAATATCAAGGGGATGTTTGAGGATAAAAACAGTGTCTGTTGCAATGGATATTTTTGGATCATTGAATAGAGATTTTAGATGATAACAAATACCACAAAAGTAAAGATATAGAGGTGGGAGAAGGAAGAAACATGATGAAAGGTAGGAAGGTGGGCTGTTGAGAAAGTGATGTGGAGAACATGAATAATGAATCTTGAAGTGTTGGAAGATCTGAGTGAGGACTCTGCAGTGGAGCCCTGAGAAAAGTCATGAGGAGAGAGAGAGTGCACACTTAGAAAGGGAGAGAGAGAGAGAGAGAGAGAGAGAGAGAGAGAGAGAGAGAGAGAGAGAGAGCTCGGTAGTCCCAGGAAACTAATAGAAGTGAAAAATGAAGTAGGGAAATGAGTGTCTTTGGTAAGGATGCATAAACGAGAAATAGTTTTGTCAAGAGTTTGGATTTTATTTTGAATATTATGAGAAACTATTTGAGGGTTTTGACCAGTATCTACAGCATGTTTGTTTTAAATCATCACTGTGACTTCTGTATGGGAGTAAGAGCAGAAGTTAGAGATGGATTCAGGAGATTGTTAACAGTCCAGATTAAAGACTTGTGACTTTCAGAGAAATAGACAACATGGCAAGAAGAAACTGTTCTTACAGTTTAGGGGAGTGGTTGTAAAAGTGGTATCCTACCACTTTTTTAATAACAAAAAAGACAAACTTCATAGGAAATAAGATCTAAAAATAAGATAAATTGTTGACTGAGAATAAGATTAAGAACTAAAGTACAAATTTAAAGAGTAGTAACAAAGATAATGACTTCAATACAAAAAATCTGAAGAGCCAAGAGGTTCAGAGCCGTAACATAAATAACATACAATCAACCTGAACCTGGTGGACCAATGCTCTTCTTGGCTGGTCTCTAGGCCCCAGAGTAACATTCTGTTATCATTAGCCCAGTTATGAGATTTCCTAAAAATAATTTAGATGGTAGGATTTTTGTGCATAGGGACTTTGCACATACTGTTGCTTAATAACTATCTCCCGGCCTCTTTTACCAGCACATTGCCTTCTTCAGATAGCTCAGACATTTCTTGCTTGCCCCTAGAGTCTTTCTCAGCTCTAAATTTAAAAACTCTGCTCTAAATATTAAGCCCAAGGAGAGTCTCCCCCTCATTTGTAAGCCCTACAGCTTTGTATTTGTGTTTTCCCTTTTGATCGTCTATTTTCACAGCACACTATTCTCTAAATACTCCTTCTGTCCTATCAGTCTCAAAAAATAAAATCCTACTGAGACCTTGTTCTTTTGAGGACAGGAACTGGCCCGTTAGTTTCTTGATGACTCTTACCTGCCATTTCTCTCTCATGTTCCTCAGCCTCAGTTAAGCTGAACTTGTCCTGTACTAAATGTACTTTATTGATGCCCCTCCGGGTGTTTGCTACTCCTCTTTTCTTCCTTTTGAATTTTCCATGTTGCCCTTATATACCCACCCAAAAAAGTCAATATTTATCTTAAAGTATTCCTTACATATGGTGACAATATACCAGTTCACAAAGCATTATTTGTAAGTATTATTAGCTTGACATTTATTAATTTATTGAGTCCTGTTTCATATCAGTCTCTGTACTTTGAGTACAAAGATAAATATAGGATGATGCTCTAGCCTCAAAGAACTCAATTTACTGGGAGAGGTGAATACATATATGTATTTTACAGTCTTGTAGAACATGGTTGTGTGTTGACTGAGATATGAATAGAGTATGGATTGCAAGTATTCGGACCAAGGAAATAAGGGAGGTCCAGTGCAGAGGGATTTAATTTGCAAGCAGGGAGAGCCTAGATTGAGCATTAGCAGACCTCTCAGTACCAAGGAGAGCGCTTGGCACACCCAGTCTTGGGACATTTTTCACATTGTTGGAAAGCTCAGAGCATTCTGTTAAGGTCTGTCCTGACAAGCATGAAGTTTTGACTTAAAAAGATCCTCGTCAGACGTATCCTAGATTCTTTTGAGTTAATAAAAGACTATTTCCACATATGAACTTGTAAGATTTGAGCTTAAAAACTAAAAGATTAGTTGAGGAATTTATATCCTTAGATTGTTTTCCTAGATCACATTTCTCATTTTAGAATTTGAGATCAAAGCCAAGTCTGAATTTCCCAGGTTTAGGGGCTTGGAAGACTGATTCCTGACTAGCCTGGGCACAATTTATCTCCACAAATATACCACATACTTGGCTGCTATGATAATATCTTCAAATGCCTCAAATATGTAATAAATGTCTAGCTTTAGCTCACTTCAGTAGAAATTAAGCAGCATGTGTGGGCCAGAATGTCGGGAGACACAGGGGTCCCCAACAATATCGGGGGGTGAATTTCCTTTTATCTTAAGGACCAGTGTCAGATGACAACCACGAGTTCAGCTCAGTTCCAAAAGCCTTTACTAGTTACCAATAATGAAACAAGCTCTGCTACTACAATCCAACAGAATGGGATTCCCCAGACCTCTAGCATGTGGTCATTCCTCCCACCATGCACTCAGGCCCAGTTCTCTCACCAAAGTTGATGGATCTGCCTCAGTCAGTCCCTTTATATACCCAAAAGCCATAATCCTTTCTTCAGGGTGGTTTGCATTAACAAAGATCAATGAATCATCTTTCAGGTTTAGATGTTATGTGTTGTCACACCTTTGTTTCAGGTCTAAACAAATGATAATGCCCGGGCCTAGTCTCTTCCTCCAAGATTATCTCTTATGTAAAAACACTGGAGACAGAGAGCAAGAGGGCTGGTATAAAGAAATACATCTTAATGGATGTATAGAAACACACCATAATTTCAGGCCATGAATTTCATGCAATACAGATGGTACCCATGAGGTCCTTATTTCTACTCTTCACCAGGGTAATTCTGAGTGACTTGTCCTCTGTATACTGAAAGGGTCATGCTCGCCTGCTTGGGGGCAAACTAGCAAGATCCCCCTTTGATTTTGGCAGAGTTGATAAACTGTAGTCTCAGCGTAGCCAGGATGGTGGTCTCCTGGTATTCTCATTGTCCTACGCTGGGACCAGTGGGTGTTAAGAGGAATTGTGCCCAATATAGATGGCATTGAAATAATAGTAGAGATTATAATATTCCAAAAGCTAATGACTCCTGTAACTACCACACTCCCCATCAGTATTTACAGAAAAGAGAGATCACATTAGCATGAACCCTGATTTAAAGACATGTAAAGGGCTTAGTAGCTTAAACAGCAAAGATCCAAAGCTAGCTAGGTCCTGTCACCCAACACCAGAGTGCTAGTATATCAGGTAGAATGCTTGCCTTGCATGTGGCCAACCCTGCTATGATTCTCAGCACCCTCTGACTCCTGCAGCTGTGCTTGCTTTCAACTGCTCCCCAGCTTTGGCTTTCCCTCCCACCCCCGTTCCCACCCCTGTGCACACATTCCCAGTTCTAGCTTTTCTGGGCTGATACAACTTTAGGAACATTGCTTTGGGGATGTCTTTATTGAATTTGGCCCTGCTAACAAAATAACACAGAGTGGGTAGTTCAGCCAGCAGAAAATTATTTCTCACTATTTTGGAGCCTGGAAAATCCATGATTGGGGTCCTAACAGGCTTAATTCATGGTAAATCTTGTCCATGCTTTCAGACAGCTATTTCTTATCTCTTTCATGCCTCTTCCGACAAGGACACTAATCCATTCGAGGGCTTCACCCTCATGAACTATTTATCCAAAGATCTCACCTTAGATATCAATGCATTGGGGATTAAGGCTTCAGCAAATGAATTTTGGAAGTACGTAAGCATTTGGTTCATGGCAGGAAGGCTGTGAATTAACATTAAAAGATATTTGGGTAGTAATTAGGCCAATTAAAGTTATCAGTTATTATAAAAATGCAAGTCTTTTTGATGGGTGCTCAGGGACCACTCCTGGCTCTGTGCTTGGTTGGAAGGGAGTGAAGGGATGGAGTCACTCCAAGTGTACTCAGGATACTACCTTCTGCAATTGATCCTGAGCCTTGTGCATGAGAAGCATGCTCTCCACCTGTTGAGCTCAATCTCCGGCCCCCTGTTTTGTAATGATAGGCATGTCATTTTAAACCGGTTTCAAGAGGAAGGCAGACTTTCCATATTTTGAAGCAAAACTGCTCTCTTTGGGTTTTGGGAATTTTGTGCTATGTTTAGCCTTTTTAATAAAGGAACCAGGGTGTTAGTACACCAGGTAGAGCACTTTCTTTCCTGTGGCCAACATGGGTTTGATCCCTGACATTCAATATTGTCCCCTGAGTTCCATAGGAGTAACTCCTGAGTCCAGAGCCAGGAGTAATCCTTGAGCATCACTGGGTGTGGTCCAGAAACAAGCAAACAAAAAATAGACATGCCTACTCAGTCTATTGTCAAATACAAGCAAATCAGACTGATCTATACCCACAGCTTCCTAGATGGTTGAGAAAACTGTGACTCAGAAAGGAGTAACTACCCAATCTCATACAGTTCTTCAAGGTTCACAAATCAACTGGAAATTTGTATTTTTTGTATTCTATTTCAGTTATCTTTTATACATCTGCTGTAAATAGTGAAAAGGTCAGCTTCCTCATTTGAATTCCCTTCTTTATATCTCTTTTTCTTTTCTTTATATGATACCACTGTAATCCCACAGTTCTCAGCTTCAGTTCATTTGTGCCCCATGCAGCAGTGTCTTGGCTTACTCCTAGCTCTGTGTTCAGAGATCACTTTTGGTGCTGCTCTAAGGATCATATTCAGTGCTGGGTTCAACTCATGCAAATCAAGGGCGTTATCAGTTGTATTTTCTCTCTGACCCAACTGAGGCTGATCTATTTCTTGAAAAGATTCAGTCCTCCTTCTTGGCTTCTTCCTCTCCTTTATCCTTGACTTCAGTAAATATAGCAAGAATGATACATGGTTTCTATAATTTTTTGTTTAGGAGGCAACACCTGTCCATTAAAGGGGCTATGCCTGGCATGTTCCTTGGGCTTTGCTCACAGAATACTTGGGGAGCATGTGATACTGGGAATTAAACCCAGGGCTCTTACTTGCGACACATGTGCACTCGACCATTGAGCAATCTCTCAGTCCTAAAAATATATATTTCTTAATTGGAAGCAAGATCTTCTAATTCATATCTTTATTTCCCATCTTGCTTCTGATGGTGTAATTTTATTTTTCTCAGAGCGAAAAAAGTAAGCTAAATAATTTCTAGAGCTGTTCCTGCTATGAAATTTCTATATAAATACACACAATATATGCAACAGTCTCTATAATAGTACACTTTGCAATATTTATTTCATAAATATTTAGTATTTAATGAAACAAATCTCAAATCTTGGTTAGTTTATGTATGAGAATGTACGTGTTGTTGGCATATACAAAGTATTAATAATTCTTTGACTATTAATGTTAATTGGACTAAACTTCTGATCCTTTAGAAGAACAAACTATGAGATATGGCTCTCAATATAGCAAAAATGGCCATGAAAACATCAGATGTGTTCATCAGGTTAATACAGAACAGGGGCCACCAGGGTTACTTGGCCAGTGCTAAAGGCCTTCATGGCCACACCTAATAGTGTTCCTTGCTCGGGAAGCCATGTATTGCCAAGGTTCAAAGCCAGGCTTTGCCCTTTGCACAGAACTAGCTTCCCAACCCCTATTTCTATTACGTATTATGTATTATTGTATTATGTCCATATTTGTATTATGGACAATTTATTTCCATTACTTCTCTGGAGAATTTTATATCTTACCTAGTTAAATAAAAAATTATTTCTTAATTTTGAATGCAACTGTTAAACTATATAAATGTTTATTTGTAATTACATTGAAAATGAGTATTATTAGACACTGTGAAATTACAAAGTTGTTTATGATTAGATTTCAGGCTTATAGCATTACAGCTGTGAGCCCTTCACCAATGTCCCACCTCCCTCTGCCAGTGCCTCCCCACCCCAATTTGCCTCCCACCCACTAGACTACTACTATGAAGGCTTTCTCTCTCTCTTTCTCTCTCTCTCTCTCAAATGTTTCTGCACTGTGCTTTTACAGTATAGTTGCTGATATGGTTTCATACAGAACACTTATTATTTTAGATAAAAATTACTTACATCTGTTTTATATTTTTTTCAATATCTCGAAGTTTTTATAGATGTATCAGGATGGTGAGAAAGTTTAATGTTTATGCTTCAAAATGCATTTGACTGTATTTTTAATGGAAAATTCTTTGACTTGAAAGATACTAGTCAACCTTAGAAAAATCCGACACATGATTAGATAGCGCAATAAAATTAGAAGAAAAGGAAAATTGGAAAGGTTATAAAATTTAATATATTTGCAGTCAACACCCAGGTTTTGAAAGAATCAACATATGACATTGTTTCAAAGGCAAATAGGGTCTATCTGTTTAAAGTCAGTAATTTCTTGGTTTATGTCCTTATAAAAGCTTTCATTTTTAGACTTTTTGTAAACACTGCATTCATTCATCCCTGTTCAAATAAATGGATACAGAAATACCAAGTGACAAACCTCAACCACAAAAAGCTTCCAATTGGAGTAGACAGCATGGAGGGACACTTGGCAGTTAGAGTAAGCTTAAGGTCCAGTCATGGATTTGCCTGCTTTAGTTATGCAAATGAGCTGGGTGGTATTAGACAACCTTCTAAATATGAGTAATTAACTATGGAAAATAAGGTCAGCAAAACCTTGAACCCTAGAGAGATCATAGACTGTAGGCAATTCAGTAGAGCAGAACAAAATGAGTCTTTGGGGTTTCATTTGTAAGGTCATTTCAAATAAAATCAATGAGAAAAGACATTTTGAGAATTAGTGCTTTGATTTAGAGATAGGTAATTAAAAGTATTCTTTTGTTCATGATAATATTCGCCATCAATGGTGGCCCCTTATGCTGCTTGTGGAAAATAGAGGATCAAGAGTTATGCAATCCAGGCAAAACAGTGGCCCTTTAATAGGATGCGGTTGGCTCTGGGAAAAGAGTGGAAAGACACTGTTGTTAGTTAGAGAAATACTGATTTCTGTGCTTTAGCTGGAATAAAGCACAAATCTGAAAAAGCGTTTTTCACTCCCACCAGTCTGGAATTAGCTCCAAGGGGACAAAACAGAACCAATATCTTTGGAGACTCGTGTGTGCAATAGGCAGCTAAGTATTTTCTGCATCTAAGGGATAGGAGAAAGAACAAAAGAGTTAAAATCTGAGACGGCCTGAGCTTTCTCAAAATTACTTTCCCTTACTTGGCAGCTGTCCAGCCAACTTAGCCTGGTTTAGAGGGAAAATTCAGAACAATGAAGCTGGCAGAACAGATGTATAGAACTTGAGTTAGCCAGGTGAGGAAATGGAAGGGAGAAGTTTCCACTCTCTTGTCTTCTGGTTTTTAATGCTATAAGGGATATAAATAGACTGTTTTTAGGAAGGAAAATATATCATATAGACAGAAGAAGTTTATTGCTTTGTAAAGGAGTGGAGACCTGTGATTTGAATGGCACCATCAGCTAGAAGCCAAAAAAAAAATTCTGATGTGATATTTGTGGTTTGAAGGAGTGCAGTGAATGCTTTCAAGTATATATGCTAATGATTTTCTTCTCAACAACTTGTTTGTTTGTTTTGGGGCCATACCTACTGGTATTTAGGGTTTATTCCTAGCTCTGTCTGTGGATCATTCCTAGAGGAAATCAAGGGACCATATAGGGTACGAGGATCAAACCAGGGCCAGCCATGTTTGTATAGCAAATGCCCTATCTACTATTCTACTATTCTACTATAATTTTGCTGTGTGATTTTAGACACGCTTCTTAGTCACTCTGACTCTTTGTGTCCTAATCTATTAAATGGCAATAATAATAGGAAATATATGCTATTAGCATTATTATGAGATTTTTGAACTGGCTGGTAGATTTATATATACCTAAGAAAGCAACAGAAGAATTCAGCTAGGACCACTTTTTTTATACATAACTCTGTCTTAAAATATAAATATTCAGACTCTTAAGAAGGCTTCCCTTTTCCCTATTTGTCTCTTTATTTCAAATTCCTCATCCTAAGTACTATATTAACTGTATAAGGACATTCCATGCTTTTATTAATACATGTGGTTTTTGTTACATGATTTTATTATTTTGAAATGAAATAGACTCAATAGAGAGAGGCATGCTTGATGGCAGTCTGCCTTTTTTAAGCTGTGTGTGTCGCCACAGGTACAGCCGTCCATGAACCACACCTCCGAGGCCTCTGATCACAGGTGGGACTCTTTCAGACTCATCAGGGTAATCACCATGGAACAGTTGGCTTGTTTTTTTTTGATCTGGCCAAATCTGTCCTCCCTAATCTTTGCTAGTGCTGTTCATTTTTACCTGGGCAAACCTCTCCTGTTCTATCCTAGAAATGAGCAAACTATCATCATGTCCTTATTTCTTCTATTCTATTTCACTTCTTTGAAAAGTATTTAAATGTCTATAGGGATATTCATTGCATTTGGAGCTATAGTTGTGAATATAAGGAGTCAAAGAATCATGTATCTTTTTTAGGTATGACTATATATCCATATGAAAATTTTCATAAATATATACATATTTAAAAATAAAGCTGTATAATGAAGTTAGAAAAAAACTTGCAAATCTTGGGACTATAGATGAGCAAAATTGCTTCCAGTTGTAGACTTTTCTTCTCTTTTTTAAAATTTTTTTTTGGTAATTTTTATTATACCACCGTGAGATACACAATTACAAGCATGCTCATAAGTGGGTCTGTCATAGTGTTCCAGCAACCAACCCTCCACCAGCACTCCATTCCCACCAACAATGTCCCAACGCTTCCTCCCACCCAACTCCTGCCTGCCCCTATAGCAGGCACCTTTTCTTTCTCTCTTTCTATCTCTGTCTCCGTATTTCTCTCTCTCTTCTGTTAGACTTTGTGGCTTGCCTTACAGATATTGATAGTTAATGATGTAAGTCTCTATGTGTGTATTCAATAGTGAGTTCTAGTGTGACATTATAATTCCTCATTCCCCATCAACCTCCCCAGTTTGTTGCAACTACAAGGATCATTACAGTGTGCAAATGTGAAAGATCCTGGGAAGAACCCAGTCCTAACCTACATTACTATCTAAGACTCTTGCACAGCTGTGGGTCTGGTCTGTCCCTTGTCGGTGCTGCTGGCTGCGAGGCTGCGAGCCCATGGCCACGCCTACCGACCTGGCAGGGGGGGAGGTGCCCAACTCCCGGCTCCAAGTCCGGCCAGCATGGCACCCCCACATGTCTGCTAACCCTAGGGTCTGTGTTGGCGCAGGAGCTATGTTGGGCTCAGCCAGGGGCAGTGCCATTTTCTTGAGACTTCATGGGCTGCTCCACGTGGGCGCAGCTATGGGTCTGATCTGTCGACTTTTCTTACTAAGTGTGTGGCACTGTTTTTTGTTTACTAATTAATTATTTGTTTACCATTTTGTTTTTAAATTAAAAAGAGGAAATATAAGATATGGAGAATTTTCAATTTTAAAAGGATTTATTTATTTGTTTGTTTGTTTGTTTGTTTGTTTATTTATTTATTTTTTGGGTCACACCCGGCAATGCTCAGGGGTTTCTCCTGACTCTGCACTTATGAATTATTTCTGGTGGTGCTCGAGGGACCTTATGGGATACTGGGGATCAAACCCAGGACAGCCAGGTGCAAGGCAAACACCCTAAAACTCCGCTCCGGCCCCAGGATTTTAAATTTTAAAAGAGGAAAAGAGGGGCCAGAGCTATAGTCCAGCGGGTAGGGTGTTTCCTCTGCACATGGCGGACACGGGTTTGATCTCCGACATCCCATATGGTCCCCTGAGCACCACCAGGAGTAATTCCTGAGTGCAGAACCAGTAGTAACCCCTGAGCATTGCTGGGTGTGACCCCTTAAAAAAATAAAAAAGAAAGCTAAGACAGAAGATTTGTACGATGAATTTGGATGAAAAATAAAAGTGATTGATAGGAGTAACCAAAACTAACATCTAAGGTGACGGTTATGTCACATTTACTAATAAATCAAATAGTCCTTTTCTTTGTATCATAATTTTTTCCTTGTAGTTGCAACTGTGATATTGGTAACTATTAGAATGATTAGTAAGTGAAGAAAATGTACTCTTGAAGAGACAGAAAGCACTAAGGTCGCAAACTAGTAAGGGAAGAGTTTGAACTAGGATTATCTGATTCCAGCACTCTGACCCTCTGCGCCTATATAAATATATAGAACAGATCAGCTGAAAAGCAAAGGGAAACGTGACTGGATAGCTGAGGAAGAGGGGAAAGAAACTCATGATAGATGATGGGTAGGAATGCTAAAAGATTGAAAGATGATTCGAGGGAAGACAGGAGGTGTAGAAGAACAGAAAGTGACGGCTTGGAAAGAAGCACTTCAAGCCAAGACTCATTATTCGTGTTAATCAGTATGTGAGGAGGCGAAGATGGTTCTGGGAATATAATGAATTTTTTTCTCAGATCACAGCATTTCATACAGAAACATAGATGCAAGATAGCATACTCATATGCAGACATTTGCTAGTTGCTCTAATAGTTAACCAGTACCTATTGTGTGCAAAGGGCAGTGCTTAGTGTTGACAGAAACAGTTTACAATTCAGGCTGAAAGAAAGGGACAGACACTTGGGGGAGGGGGTTAGGCCTCACTCAGCTGTGCTCAGGGCTTGCTCCTGGCTGTGTGCTCAGGTCTTAACCTTTTGTACTATCTTTCTGGCCTGAGACAAATACATTTTTGAGCTAAATTATTTTTTAAGCGTTCTAAGTGTGAGATAAGTGCTCAGATGATGAGATCCAAGGGCATAGAAGCAGTTCTCTGCTGACTCTGTCCTAAAATAAATCATCTTGGGAGCAAATGGTTGGCATTGATGAAAGGAGAGATTTACACAAAGGGGAGGAGTAAAGTACACATTCCAAGAATGGTGTCTAGAAGCAGAGTCAATAGAGGTGCAAAGCAGAAGCGGCCCGGCATGTTTGAATTTAAGATCACAGACCTGTTAGATGGAAGAATCTGTGTGTGTTTAAGACTTGTGAAATAGCAGATTGGAGCTGTAGGTGGGGACTGAATTGCAAAGGATTTTTTATAGCAGATTTTACTTCATAGGAAAAGGAAATCTCTTAGCATGTCGGTAACACATGCTAATTGGTATCTGGAAACATTATGATGTGCCTTACATCTACTGAATTGGAAAAATGTCTCAAAATAATTTCAACATTTTTACAGCGTATAAAAGTGATGGAATACTCTCCTGGTTGTATAGGAAATAATAAAATAACCATTACAAAAAATGGTGGGATGCTCAAAAAATTATCTCCACTTCCTTTTAGAAAAAAATCCTTAGGGGTTGTGGGAATTCTAGTGAGTGCTGAGCATGAGGCTCAGTGGAATAATGCTTGCCTTGCAGGCATGAAGAAACCACTCAATGCAGGAATACAGTCAGGGTTGGCCGCATGCAAGGCAAGCACCTTGCCCCGTTTGTTATCACTCCTCCCATTCCTCTGTTGTCTTATTGACTGAGATATCTGGATGAATAACATGTCTCCATTCACTGTGCCCTGCTCCTTCAACAAATCAGAAAGTTGGAATGTGTCCTCTTCATAGTTGTGCATGGATTTTTTTTTGGCCTATTACTTTACCGAATAGATGTATTGTTCGTAGGAGTTTGGTGACATGTCTAGAGGGTTTGTGTGTGTGTGTGTGTGTGTGTGCGTGCAGCCTGCCTATAGTGTGCAGTATCATTTGATTGATTTCTTCATTACTACGTTGAAGTCCTTTAATTTCTCTCCTTTCTTGTGACTTGAATTTCTAATACTAGTAGCAGGGAGAATGGGATTGAAAATCCTGTTAAGAATTTGTGAGTGTCCACTGGTGATGACTGTGGCAATGCACTTATGTACACGGGAAACCACCAATAACTGCATTGTAAGTCACAGGATCTCAATCAATAAAAAGTTAAAAATAATTTTCTAAGAGTTGGTGTATTTTTACAGCTCAGAAAATATCTGAAAACGTGTGACTAAAAGAAATCTCTCCAAACAGGGTGATTTGAATACATTTTGTTGGAGTAGAATTATTAAGCATGTCTTAGCTTTATTGTTATGAATGAGTTGCTTCTGCATTATTCAGTAAAATTTCAGATTGTCAAAGCAAAGTAATTTTGAAAAGCAAACTTACGTGTATTTTTTTTTTATAAAAAATTGTGGCTAGAATTTTTGAAGGTGTGCCTGGGTCTTCTAAGCACTTACTGGGATGCCTCCTGCCAAAAGAAAAAACCAGCAGTGATGAAAATGAAAATTATTTTCTTTGGAAATTCTGACTGAATTAAATAGCTTAAATGATATTGTACTACAGAAGCCCCAGAAAAATAATTAGGTTTAAATATATGAAATTGCTGATGATTGACCTTTTTGACACAGAGAATGGCGATTTCATGTAGTTTGATTCATAATGCGCTACTTATTTTTAGTAAAACTTACTCCCCCAGCCCTCAGTTATGATTGCATGATTGTTATTCTGTTCTATGAATTATCTGGGGTTTTCATTATAAAAATCAATTTCATGTTTATTCTCTAATATTTCAAATGCAATGCAATTAGATATGAGTTGATTTTTTTCTTTTTTTCTTCTAGTTACAAATTTAAAGTAAAATATATAATTTCTGAATATGTTTATGAGTGGCTGTGAAGGAACTCTCTGAAATGCTTCATGGATAATTGTGCACAAGGAATTCTGTTCTGTTTTAGTATCCTTGTTAAATTTATCCAGTATTTGAACATCTTTCCTTTGCAAAGACATTTGCTTTGCAGAATCATTCTTTTTTTTTGTTTGTTTTTGATTTTTTTTGGGTCATACCCGGCAATGCTCAGGGGTTACTCCTGGCTCAGCACTCAGGAATTACTCCTGGTGGTGCTTGGGAGACCATATGGGATGCTGGGGATCGAACCTGGGTCAGCCGCATGCAAGGCAAACGCCCTACCCGCTGGACTATTGCTCGGCCCTGCAGAATCATTCTTAATTGCAGCAATACCTTTTATAAAAAAGCAGGAATTAAAAAATGTATATGAATACCAAACAAGGTGGGGCAGGAGTAAGAAGTAGATGGGAATTAAAAGAAAAGAAACTGAGAATTAATAGATATTTTCATGTTTTAATGGTACATAGGTTCAGAAAAAAATCAATCTCTGCTGTTCTCTTAAAGACTATTTGAAAGTACCCATTCTCCTTAAAAATGCTTTCTCTCACTTGGCCTCCTCAATACAGTGTCACAGTGCATTTTCAGAATCTTGGCATTTTCCTTAATATCCCTTTCTTCTCTTTCGTTATTTGTATATAGGAAAGCCACTGACTTTTGGGTGTTGATTTTGTATCCTGCCACTCTACTATATCGTGTATTGTTTCTAGGAGTTTTTTGGTAGAGAGTTTAGGGTTCTCTAGGTATAATATCATGTCATCTGCAAATAATGATAGCTTGACTTCTTCTGTGCCTATCTGGATGCCCTTGATGTCCTTTTCTTCTCTGATTGCTATGGCAAGTACTTCCAGTACTATATTGAATAAAAGAGGTAAGAGGGGGCAACCTTGTCTTGTCCCTGATCTCAGGGGAAGGCTTTCAACTTTTCCCATTTAGAATGATGCTTGCTGTGGCCTTTTGGTAGATGGCTGTAACTATCTTGAGGAAAGTCCCTTGCCTATCCGTAAATTTTTTTTTTTTTTTTTTTTTTTTTTGCTTTTTGGGTCACACCTGGCAATGCTCAGGGGTTACTCCTGGCTCTGCACTCAGGAATTACTCCTGGCGGTGCTCGGGGGACCATATGGGATGCCAGGGATCGAACCCTGGCCGGCATGAGCCGGCCGCTGCAAGGCAAACGCCCTACCCGCTGGGCTATCGCTCCGGCCCCAATCCGTAAATTTTGTAAAAGCAATAGTTTCCTATGCCATCAAATGACCCCTGGGGTTTCTGTGCTGTACTTAATAACCAGAAGGCTATTGTGACACTTTTGCCAAATCTCAGGAGACTTAACTTGCCTCCACTGTAGCACTGAGGAACATGCTTAGCGATGTCTTTGGGCTTTTGGATAAAGCATAATATTTCAGAATAGTAACATTTAATTAATTCACTTTTTTCACTCACGATATTGTTCAGATAATTTTTTTTTTTTTTTGCTTTTTGGGTCACACCCGGCTATGCTCAGGCATTACTCCTGGCACTGCAGTCAGGAATTACTCCTGGTGGTACTCGGGAACCATATAGGAATGCCGGGGATCAAACCGGGTCATCCGCATGCAAGGCAAATGCCCTACCCTATATCACTCTGGCCACAGATAAATTCTTTATATCAATTTCAACCGAAAATAGACATTCTTTTCCTACCTCCTCCACCCCCAACAAATTCAGAGGAAATCCATTCATCATTTCTGCACAGGGAAAAGCTAAGAAATAAAGCTGACACTGAATGTAATTTTGGGGAATATTTTAAAGCCTGCTACATAATGACAGAAGAATATAGTTCAGGGTAGAATGCTTCCATTCTGGAAGAAGGTCTGAAAGAATATTTGCTGATTCATAGATAATGTTGAATTAATTTATTTAATACAAACACATGACAACAATATAGGAATGCAGTGTTCTAGGTCATTTACCGATACAAATCTAATCCTGTATGATGCGTCACCTAGACTGTATCATCATCACTTTACAGATTAGAAAACTGGAACAGAGGCTGAATACTGGGCAAGAAATCTGATGTTTAGAATCAGAGAACTTCTCTTCCTTTCACTGTTGTTGTTGTGATGGTGCCACACATTTTCCTGGCTGTGGTGCTCACTCACACATTTTGGATTTGGTGCTGGCCAGGGGTGGCTCATCTTGTTGTGGTGCTCACACACCTTTCCGTGGGGCTTGCTGGGCCTGGTGCTGCTCAGCTCTGGTGCCTGCACACTGTCTGCTTATATTTGAGGTTGTGGATCACTGTGGTGCTGACCAAGGATTGCGCTCTTTACATTGTATTACTTGCACACATGACTACCGTGTGGCTGAACATTGCTGTGGTCCCAGGGGCACAGACTGGCACAAGCAGCAGCATCCTTGGGAACATGCCTGAGCATTATAGCACATGCTTACAAGAGGGTTTTACCACAGAGCTGTCACCTGAGCTCCCTCAATTGGAAATTTTCTGATAATCAAAAATTAAAATTGAGATACATAATATTTGGTTTGAATAAAAACAGTGTGAGAAAGAGCACATCTGATATTCTTATGCACATAAATTAAAATGGGTATCAATTCAGGACTTGTAGTTAAATGTTAGCAATGACAGTCTGGACCATACCAGTGATGAAATAGGGAGACCGAAAAGCAGGGTGTATGTTTTTGTTCCTTAATTTGCCCTGTGTGGCTTCCAAGATGGAAGATGCCTGTTGGAAAATGATGCATTATTGGAAGGAAGAGTTAATAACCTGGTGGGTTTAAAATAAGCTGTTCAGGGGCCTCATAGTATAGCAGGTAGGGCATTTGCCTTGCACGCTGCAGACCCAAGTTCTATTCCCAGCATCCCATATTGCCCCCTGAGCACTACCAGGAGTAATTCCTAACTACAGAGCCAGGATAAACTCCTGAGCATTGTAGCGTGGGACCCTAAAAAGCCAAAATTAAATACATAAACAAATATAAAATAAATGAGTTGTTTAGAATTACATTTTCAAAGACAGGGCTGCATTTTTAAATTTGGCTTTTGGGTCATACCTGGCAGTGCTCAGGACTTACTCCCTGGCTGTTCACTCAGGAAATTTGCCTGGTGGTCCTCAGGGGAGTATATGGGATGCCAGGGATCTAGGTTGGTTGCATAAAAGGCAAATGCCCTATCTACTGTACTATCTATTGCTCTGTCCCCTGAAAGACAGAACTGCTTTTATAGAAGAAGAGATAATTGTAAATTTCAACTTTTATTTCATTAAGATATATTGTGAAGTATAAGAATTATTTCAGATGGCCCCTTCTTCCTGCAAGTCCCCAATGGTGCGGTCTTAAAGGGAGGAAGTACATACTCATGCCATGAAGATTCGAATAGGTTTGCTGAATAGGGGTTCAGGATCCTGTTCAACACTCTGCTTGCATTTTCCAGAAAATGTTCTGCAGAGCACTCTGAGTAACCACTGTTAAAAAAAACAGGTCACAGAGGGAGCAGAGTGAGAATAGGCCTGCAGAAGCATTTAGCATAGAATGGGTCTGTGGCTGCAATGAAGCAGAGTGCTGAAATAATTCTGATTAGACTCGGTCAGTCAAGCTGCATAATCAGACTTGCCTCTCTTCCCTGCTTGCTCGTCCTTATGGTTCAGAAGCAGCTTAAAGCACCATTTTAAGTCATCAATACACTGTTCTTTCAAATAGAGCTTTCATTCACGTTGGTGCATGAACTTTATCTTTGAATAGTTTAACTAGAAGTTGAAAAGGTAATATAGTCATAGAGAAAAGTAGGCCAATTTTGCAGTTAAGTGGGAAAGTTTAAATTTTAAAATGTGCTTCAAAGGAATAGTCATGAAAGTAAAAAAGGGGTAACTGCTTGCATCACTCACATTCTGGCTGGTACCAATGGTGTGTGCTGAGTCAGTGTATGGGCAGCTGAGTACCCTTGGTTTCCTCTCAGCTGCTCCCACCAATAAACACACATAGATACTGCAGTCTGGAGGGAAGAACTTTTGGGGCTTTCTCTCTGACCTGTTTTATATTGTCAAAGAGTAAATGCTCAATCATAAAACTGTACTGTGTTGATCAAATTTGGATGTGTTTGATTCAGAACTGATTAGGGCAGAGTTAGTAGAGAAACAGATATGTCCAAGGTTGGCCCGGGTCAGGACCCTGTAGATGTTGCTACTTGGTTGGTTTGAGAGTCAGTGGGATGGGATGTGGGATGTTGTTGATCTCCCTTCGGTATGCTTTAAAGGAGATTATGTTACACGTTGGTTATTCTTTTGTGAAGAAAAGCATTATTTTAAGTGGGTCTTATGAAGTACTGAAAAGAGCTTCAAAGAAAAATTTTCATCCATTGTTCCTGACAGTCACTGTAGTCAATAAGGAACAGATTTTTAGGTTGGTTCTTTGGAAGTGAATAGATGCCATGGAAAATATAGTAACTCTTTCTAGACTCGAATTATATCTGTTGAATGAAGACTCGAATTATACCTGATGAGTGACTTACAAACTTGCTTCTCTTGAACTTTTCCCAAAAACTGTACAGCTTGAAAATAATCATTAGTATAAAGGCAAAACTAGGCCGATCTCTCCCTGTTGCGCATAGCCACTTTGCAGCTGTGTGGTTCATCAGTAAATGCATGAGATGAGAGCCTAGTACTGAGAGTATACTACCTGCACAGCAGAGCCTGGCAAGCTACCTGTGTTGTATTTGATATGCCAAAAACAAGTAACAGTTACAGACCTCATTCCCATGACCTGAAGGAATGGCTTGAGGCTCTTTGTGTTCCTGGAGCGAGCAGATACACTTGGGCTAGCACGCGTAGTATGTATGGAGATGTTACTGGTGCCCACTCAAGCAAATTGATGAACAACGGAAAACAAGTGATACAAGTGATAGAGGCAAAAACGGGTAGCTGAACAATTTGCGGCAACTCGTAACAGTGGAGCACTGCTATATATACTATATTTGAGAACACTTTATTACTTTTAAAATTAAATTAACATTGTATTATAACATTCTGTAAGTTTTTGGTGTACATCGTATATAGCTATTTTACAGTCACAACTGTGTGTTCAGAATTTTATCTATAGTTGTGCCTTTTTGCTAAATTTGCACACCACCCCATCTTCCCCTTCTCTCTATTGATCACTGATTGGTCTTAGAATCTGAATGTTTCTTTTTTTAAATTTTATTTATTTAATTCATTTGCTTTCCCCATTACTTTCTTTGGTTAGTACTTAGTTTTCTAATGAAAATATCAGCACACTTTTATTATTATTATTATTATTATTATTATTATTATTATTATTACTATTTTGAAATAGAAAGCTTTATTGGAAAGCAGAAGGGAAAGGAAAGGAAACTCCTCAAAGAGGAATTTAGTATAGGACTTAGTTCTAGCCCATGTCTTCACAATAGTACTTATGCACCAATAATATCTGGTTCACAATTATAATAATAACCAATATTTAAAGTTTTCACAGCTTGAATGGATAAATATGAATGACATTGGGTATTAGATGAGTCTAAAAGAAAAATGATCTTGAGAAAGAAATAGATAAGGAAAATAAATAAAGAAAAACAGACTACACTAAATTTCACATTAAGTTATTGAAGTAAATAGTCTCTAAACTGCTATGGAAGGAAAAAGACAAGGAAAGTAGGAGCCTTGTGGATATTATAGAAACTGCAAACAGGCTCTGAGGTGGAAATAAACACATCGGCCTCAAACAGTCGTTGTGTTTTTTTAGAAAATGAAACTTCAGATGACTAGATAGGACTGCTGAAAAGTTATTTCCAGTTAATGCTGGATTGGGAAACAAGAGATGCATAACACCCTTCCATTTATCCCTCAAAAGAGGTTTTTTTTAAATTAATACTTTATTATACCACCGTGAGATATACAATTACAACGTTGTTCATGTTTGGAGGTTTCGGTCACATAGTGTTCCAACACCCGCTCTCCACCAGTGCCCATATCCCACCACCAATGTCCCCAATTCCCTCCTCCCTTCCATAGCCTGCCTAAATGGTAGGTTCTTTATCTCTTTTCTTTCTCCCTCTCTCTCCTTTCCTTCTCCTACACATTGTGGGTTGCACTACATACACTAGGAAGCCATCATGTGCATTTTTTTGCCTGTATTTAATGTTCAGTTCTATGTTGGTATCAGCCCTTTCGACATTTATTCACACATGTTCCCTTCTCTGTCTTACCTAACCTCTGACTACCTCATGTTTGCAGTAATTTCCACTTTTGGTAAGATCACCTGATATATTTATGTCATGTAAATAAATGCAGTCATTCTATGTCTCTCTCTTTCCTTCTGACTAATTTCACTCAACATGATCCTTTCCATGTCCATCCATTTATAGGCAAATTTCATAACTTCATTTTTCCTGACAGCTGCATAGTATTCCATTGTGTAGATGTACCACAGTTTCTTTATCCAGTCATCAGTTCTCGGGCATACTGGTTGTTTCCAGGTTCTGGCTATTGTGAATAGTGCTGCTATGAAAATAAAAGTGCGGATTGTGTTCCCGCTGTGTGTTTTTGGCTTCCCAGGGTATATTCCCAGGAGTGGTATGGCTGGGTCAAAGGGGAGCTCAATTTCTAGTCTTTGGAGGAATGACCATATTGTTTTCCAGAAAGATTGTACAAGTAGCCATTCCCACCAACAATATATGAGAGTCCCCTTTTCCCCACATCCACGCCAGCACTTGTTACTTTTACCCTTTTGAATATGGGCCAGTCTCTGTGGTGTGAGGTGATATCTCATAGTTGTTTTGATTTGCATCTCTCTGATGATTAGTGATGATGAGCATTTTTTCATGTGCCTTTTGGCCATTTGAATTTCTTCCTTGTCAAAGTTTCTGTTCATCTCTTCTCCCCATTTTTTGATGGGGTTGTTTGTTTTCTTCTTGTAAAGTTCTACCAGTGCCTGATATATCCTGGATATTAACCCCTTATCAGATGGGTATTGGGTGAATATTCTTTCCCATTCTGTGGACTGCTTTTGTATCTTAGTCACTGTTTCTTTTGAGGTGCAGAAGCTCTTTAGTCTCATGTAGTCCCATATGTTTATGTTTTCTTGTAGTTGCTTTGTTAATGGTGTTTCACCTTTGAAGATATCTTTAGCTTCAATGTCATGGAGGGTTTTTCCTATATTTTCTTCAACGTACTTTATGGATTCAGGTCTGATATTGAGATCTTTAATCCATTTTGATCTGATTTTTGCTCAAGGTGTTAGACACAGGTCCAAATTCATCTTTTTACATGTAGCTGTCCAGTTTTCCCAGCACCAAAAAGAGGTTTTTTTTAAAAAATGAAAAAAACCAAATGATGGAGCCGGAGCGATAGCCCAGTGGGTAGGGTGTTTGCCTTGCATGCGGCCGGCCCATGCCGGCTCGGGTTCGATCCTCGGCATCCCATATGGTTCCCCGAGCACCTCTGCGTTCCTGAGTGCAGAGCCAGGAGAAACCCCTGAGCATTGCAGGGTGTGACCCAAAAAGCAAAAATAAATAAATAAATAAATAAATAAATAAATAAATAAATAAATAAATAACCAAATGGCATCATGAGCTGTGTTTTACTGAATACTTTTGAGTCACTAAATGGACTTTTTCTTGCTTCCAGGTAGCTAGAAGGAATTGTTTAACCTCTCATTGTATTGCCACAAAGCCAGGCTGATGGGTCAGGGAGGCCTCGGAGGTGTGAGCAATTTGGGATTGGTTGTGGAGAGCTCTTGGAACATTTTACTGCACAACGTCCAGCTATGGCAGGGTTCAGTTGCTGGGTTTTTTTTTTCTGTAGGAAAATGCTGGAATAGGCACTCTAAGACTTTCCTTTTACAACTGGGAGAAACGGGAAACTGTAAGGTAACATTGGAAGGTAATAGCAATGCTTGCTGCTGTACAGAGAGAGGCGGGATGTGTGTCTGCTCGTCAGGACCAATTGATTTTTGTAATCCCTCTCAGCTGTTTTCATTGTAATGATTTGTTTAAAGCTGAAGTCAAACTCAGAATTGTATTACGATTGTGAAGGCTTGTCTGAAGCTTTATGTTCTCGAGACATTGATTTGGCTTTATTTCTTGTGCTGATTTGATTAGCGGAGGTTGAATTTCCAAATGAGTTTAGTTTACACAGCTTGTTAAACACTAGACCAGAGGCCTGGTCTGGGAGATGACCTGAGGATTTAATTCCAGTATTTCTAGTGGTCAGAAGTGAGCAGTTTAAGAAAAATAAACTCTGGTAGATTCAGTGTGTTAAGTCTCTAGAGATAATTCTCGGTATTCTCATGGGCCATTTTTAATATTACACCAGCCATATTTCCTAGCCTGGTTTTGAATTCCTTTATGTGCTGCATTCCTATTGTTTTCATTTTATTGCAATGTAATACTCTGTGTACACAATATACTTAAACTTTGTCATTTACCTTTCTGATTAAAGTGAGACTTTTATTGTCCTTTATACAATAAAATTGAGACTGTTCAAGTATGAGACTGTTCTTAGGACTCCTATTTTTGGTAATAATTCTGTTTTAAAGAAAGTTTGGTAGTAAGAAAGATAAGAAGGCTTGAATTAGGATTAGATTTTTTATTTTTGTAAATTGTTATTAGTTATTCTCCCTACTTTATCTAAACACCATAGCTTACAAAGTTGGTTATGATGCTTTGTTACAGACATTCAATGTTCCAGCACAAATCCCATCACCACTGTCCCCTTCGCTCCACTGTTGTCTCCATTTTCCCAACCACCCCTCAAGCCTGCCCCCTTAGCAGGCCCACAGTAATTTATTTTATGTTACGTGTTATCACTAAATGACTAACACAATGATAAAAACATATTTCTGTAGAAAAAATTTGTTCAAATTGTTGTGTCTCACCATGGGGACATTAAGTTCTTGTCTGATGATTTACTAAGCTGTTGCTGCAAATTAAGCCTTCCGTGTTAATGTTTTGTTAGTTGAGATTGGCTGGCTGCTGTGTTACATCCCATTCAATCTGGAATGCCCCTATTAGGATGCAGAGTTTGGGGATGTTGCCCCAGAAAATCCAGAATATTTAGGTGGGAGGTCCAGCCAGAGGCGTGGTGGCAGTGGCTTTTAGTTTCGCTGTAGAACTTAGTCCTGAGCCGGTGGGGTCTGGCAGGAGGCATGGCAGTGACTTTGGGGTGTAGGAGAGACTTCCGGGTCTTTCGTAGGGTGAGAGCAAGCCTGCCTCTCTCCCGAATGTACATCAGAGGCTCACTTCTTTTTTTTTTTTTTTTTTTTTTTTTTTTTTGCTTTTTGGGTCACACCCGGCAATGCTCAGGGGTTACTCCTGGCTCTGCACTCAGGAATTACCCCTGGCGGTGCTCAGGGGACCATATGGGATGCCGGGGATCGAACCAGGGCCGCCATGGGCCGGCCGCGTGCAAGGCAAACCCTACCCGCTGGGCTATCGCTCCGGCCCCATAGAGGCTCACTTTTAAAATGCCTTGATTGGATTTGTTAATTTGAGCTTATGAAATATCTTTAAGAGCTTCTACAATATTACATTCAGTGTCTCTCAATTTTTTTTTTTCTTTTGGGTCATACCTGGCAGTGCTTAGGGATTACTCCTGTCTCTGCACTCAGGATTTACTCCTGGCGGTTCTCAGGGGACCATATGGGATGCTGGGGAGTCGACCATGTGCGAGGCAAATGTCCTACCTGCTGTGCTATTGCTCCAGCTCCAAATTCTCAAATTTTGAATCTCACAAAATGGACATGATGTGTCTTGCATCATTGAAAACAGCCCTAAGAAAATTCTTTTCCTGACTTTTATTAGAGTTGAACATAAAGCAAGTGTCTTGAACGAGTACTATTTTCCTACAAAGTTCTTCTATTCATATCTTCCCTTTACAAGAAGAAGATAACATAATAGCATCATAAAATAACTTGCATTTATATATTATGCTTTCTGGTTTGCATGACCTAGGTCCCTGCTTCTTAAGCTATAGATTGTAACCTACATTTTTAAGTTATATTGGGGTCATATAACTTAAATTTTTTTTAAATATATTTTTTCATACTTTTTATTATCAGTGAATAAATTAGTGACCTTACATATCCATTTTATATATCTGCATACATGAGATGGCTCACAAATTTCTTAGGCAAAAAAGGGTGTGGGTAGAAAAAATTTCAGATGGCCCTGATCTAGGCGATCCTTTAACAATTCCCTATAGATTGGACCTAATGTACTGTCCCTGTTTTTTAAAGCATGGGAAGTTTTTAAAGCATGGGAAGAGTGATATCCAGCAGCATTCTGTGGTGTAGGAGCAGGACTGCCTTACACATGTGAGTGGGTTTGACCACTGACAATGCCAAAAAAAGAAAAAGTTCCAGTGGTGTATCCCAAAGTGCACAGCTGGAAATATGCTGAGCTTAATTCAGAATCTGGCATTTATGCCAGTACTCTTCAGAAACACAGTGTAAGCAACAGTGTGCTTGATATTTGCTTTAATGATCAGACTATTTGAACTGAGTCATTTCACAGGAAGACAGCGTTGGCAACAGCTGGCGTTAGGTAGGTTAAAAATAAAATCAAAGCTTTGGTTGGAAAGTGGAATAATCGAGAGAGAAAAGGGAGACAAGATACCAAAATAACTGAGTTATATTTAACTGCTGTTAGAAGTAACTGAGTGATGTGGAAATGATTATGTGATGGAACATGATTCAGAAGGTTCATGTTTGCTTCCTATCTCTTCATTGCTGCATTCTCCCGTGCTCATTTTTTTTAAAGGAACTAATAGTGCCTTGCTACCACAAGCTACTGGTAATTACAAATAGGAATCTAGAGCATCTTTTCCAAGCATGGTTTTTGTAATTTGTTTCCTGATAGTAAACTTCCAAATCTGTAACTCTTCCTTCTCAATTATATAGGGCCTAGGTTTTATGTTTACCTAAAACCTGTATATTTTAAAAGTTTTTATTGCTACTGTTGAAAAGTTGTATTCATCAGCCATGCTTGCCATCTTTTTATTTTGCATTTTCTTTTTTAATTTTGGGCCACACACAGCAGTTCTCAAGGATTATGCCTGTGCTCTGTGCTCAGGGCTGCCCCTTGTGGGACTCTGAGGCCAATGTCTGGTGGTGATTGAGCCAGGATTGGTAACTTGCACAAAACAAGCTCCTTACCCTCTGTACCGTCTCTCTGGCCTATCTACTCTTCATTATGATCGTAGTTTCATTATGCTGAACCAGTGCAATTGTCTTTGATTTTTATGACATTTCTCTAATGGTCTTGGCTTCTTCTCAGTGTTCTCAAGCAATCTCAGTATGGATGTTGTTGTTACCATATAAAGCCTGGCCCTGAAAGTCAAGTATAAATGGAACTGCTTTTCAAGCATGGGCCTTAAATGAAATCCTTGCTCCCTTGTCATTAGTGTGAATAAAGTTGTAAGAATTAGTATAGAGGTTAAGGTGCCTGTCTTGCATGGCCTGACCCATGATCAGTCCCTGGCATGGCATATACTTTCCTCCCAACCCCACCCCAACCCACAGGCCAGAAGTGGACCCTGAACACTACTCTGATCCAAAAATAACAAATAAACTCTTCTTGCTTCCTTCTTTAGTAGCCAGTGTCCCAGTAAATGAAAAGTCCTTGTTACCTGCAGATGTCTTTGGTCACTGATACTCGATCTGTTAGCCCTGAGAAGTATGAGATTCTACAAAAGTACAATAGAACACATTGTTCTCTGGAGCTATCTTTTTACATTAACTATGTTTCATCATTAGCATATTTATAGCTTTTTTACACATACGTGATTATCTTAAGATGAACATTTATTAGTTTTTACTATGAAGATTATAAGAGCAATTTAAAATGGTCAATAATCCAAACAGTTCTCTGGGTTATAATAAAAAAAGTTCTAATGACTACAGATTTTAATAATGCCTACAGTCATGAAATTTTATGTAAATCTTCCCCACCCAAGTAAATAAATCACTGTATATCTCTTACACAGTCTTTCTATATGCCTTTGCTTGCTGAAATAGATCTTATTTTTTCTCTTTGGTTTTGGGCCACACCCAGCAGTGCTCAAGGCTTATTCCTGTGTCTGCACTCAGGGATTAATACTGATGGCTTTGGGGGACCATATGGGGTGTGGTCCCTCAATAGCACCTGGGTTAGCTACATGCAAGGAAATCCCTACCCGCTGTATTATCGCTCTGGCCCAAATTGAGCTTATTTTAATTTAACATTATTATTAGGTAATTTTGTAGAATTAATCTACTCAGTGGATATTCTTGGTTGTTAAGTTTTGTCTATATACTGGGATAACAGTGAATAAAGTAGACAAAAGCTTCTTTTTAACTGTATTATTATAATATGTTTTTTATTTATTCACAGTGAGATACACTGTTACAAAGTTGTTCATGATTGGGCTTCAGTTATACAGTGTTGGATCATCAGTACCTTCACCAGCGTACATTTCCCACCACCAAGCAGACAAAAATTTCTGTTCTCAAGAAATCTTTGTTTTTAGTGCAGGAGACAATTAAACCAGATGTATCAAAAAAACATACAGTGTTGTTATATGGTGTTATTATGACTTAGATCAGGAAAGGGATGGAATTAGTTATTAATTGAGCCAGCCAAAGATAGGTTAGAAAGGCAACATGAAGAAAGCCCTGAAAGAGATGGAGGAGCAGGCAGTGTAGATGCTTAGAGGTACTGTAGACTTGGGTTAAAGTTTTTTTTTTCTGCAACAAAATCATGTAATTTGTTACGACATGCATGGTTGGGTTTGGAGAGTATCATGATGAGTGAAGTTAGTCAGGAGATAGTGACTTATCTCTCTCAGATATGGGGTATAAAGAAATATAGTCAGGAAAAACAAATGCCTAAAGGCAACAGAAATAAGAACTGGTCTATCGTAGTTAGTGTATGACTGCAGGGGAGGCCTCAGGATGGAGTGGGGGGTGGATGTGCAGGAAGCAGATGCCATGGTGGAGGGTGCTTACTGGAATGTTTCATGCATGAAGCCCTACCATTATCAATATTGAAAATTGTGGTGATAAAAATCACACTTAAACATTCTTAAAAATTAAACAACAAGGTGCGGCCGAGATGGCAGACAAGGGAGCAAACTGAATAAACTTTCATGGTCTACAAAAAAATGTTTTTCTAGAGGACAAGAGGTAACTCTTTGGCTGCTACCCAAAATTAAGAAGAGAAATTATTAATTTAAATTAGTAGTATAAGTTATAAACATTTATTTATAGATGAAAATTCTAGTTCTTACTCTGCAAAATAAAAGATTAGATAAATACAAAGATAGAAAGTGAGAGTTGGCAAGACCAGATTAACAGAGCAAAATGAGTTCGAGTCCAGGTAGGCAGGTCCCAGAAGAGGGAATAGCTGGGAATTTGTCAGATGGAGCCAGGGGTCGGCCCTTACCCCCTCCATTTTGTCGAGCCTGGTGGCCCTGCCCAGGAGCTGCCCTGGGGCGACCAGCCATAGCATGCAGTCTCAAGCACGGCTGGGGAAGCTGGAACTCGGCTCTTCCCAGGCTTAGCTGACCATGGGGCTCCCAGGAGGACAGATGGGTTTTGGGAGTGGGCCCATCACCTCTGGGGGTCCCGGAAGCAGCCAGATGAGACTTGCCCACCACACTAGTTGCCACCTTCGCTGTCCAGATGCTGACCATGAGGTCCCTAAGTCACACGGCTGCTTGCGGCCACGCGACCCATCAAACTAGTGGAAACAGTTATGTCCTTTAATGCACTGCATTCTACGATGTGTAGGAAAGTTAGGCGGGAGGGAGTGATAGAGAGGAGAGAAAAGACATACAGAACCTGCCAAGTAGTTGAGGTGTGGGAGGCGGGAGGGAGGTGGGGACATTGGTGATGGGAGATGGGTTCGGGTGGAGGGATGGGTGTTGGAACACTGTAGAACCAAAACTCTACATGAGCATCTTGCAATTGTATGTCTAAAAGTGGTGTAATAAAATTTGGGGAAAAAAATTAAATACGCAAAAAAAAAAGAAAGAAAGAAAGAAAGTGAGAGTTGGTCTAGAGACCCAGAGAAGCCATCTTTGTAATGCAGGGAACACTCTGGTTTGTTTTTCTCTTTCACTCTTGGTCTTAAAGTTGCCAGGAACTTCTAGTTTGTTCCTTTTAGTATGTTCTGGTATATTCTAGTAGCTTCATACTAGCTTCTAGTATGTCCTAGTACTAAGATGGTGGGTTGATATATTTTCCTTCTTTTCTCAGGAGGGTCATTTTTGCTGTCTTCCCTTGTGGTGGTGATTAGCCTTTGCCATTGACTTCCTAGAGAATGCAGCCTGGTATTTGAGTGCAGTTACCTCCTTTCTGTTTGGTTAAACTTTCGATTAAACAAAGTGTCTGTTGCTGCTGGTTTTTGGGCAGCTGGACTCAGGACTTAACTTGCCTGGTACTATGCACAATTAGGTGCATAGTACCAGGCATGTTGCCCTGCACTTTTGAACTCTTTAGCCAGGGCAACCAAAAAAGTGTTGCATGGTATGTATACAGGAGTTGAAAGGTTGTGGGGATTTGTTTGATTTCTGTGGATGTAGAACACATGAAATGTCACAGTTTACTTTAAAAATATTTTTTGTGTACCACTAGTGAGATGTAATGGAAAATGCAAATAGTTATGAAGACATTATTAAAAAAGGAAGCTGTTGGCTTTAGCCCCTTCTCACCCATCTGTATTTTACAGGGTCGCTTCCAGTCCATTTTCATCTTCCTAAAATAGTCTTTTCCAAATGGGTGATGCTGTCCACATCCATGGGTGAGCTAGAAGTATTCAGTGGGGCAGTAGTAGCTTACAGCAATTTTGGGCACTATCTCTTTGTTTAAAAAAGGTAGATTTCAGTGTGGGGGTAGGTGAAATAAGTTTAGGAATTATTGCTAAACTGTAATGCAGTGGCTGGGGAAGAGTACAGGTGTATTCACTGAGAATTTCAAGAAATCTATTAAATCATGTGTACTTTGGGAGAGTAGTTTACATGCTGACTTAATAGGTACACATGCGACCTGTGTTGGTCTTTTACCGAATGGTTTGATGTGAGAAGCGATATTGACAGGGGATTTGGAAAGGAAGGCTTTAATATCAAAAGAGACTTTCTTGGAGAGTGAGGTGATTAAAAGAAAACCACAGCTTCATGACGAAGGATGTGGTTAATGAAAACAGCAAAATTCTTCCCATGTGCCAACCCCAAGGGCTCAAGCCCCTAGAGTCTTTTTGGGTTGCAGTAGTGACTTCTGCTGCTGAAAGAGTGTTTACATGATGAGTGGGCCTCCCCAAGAATAGGTAGAATAGGTCTTCCTAAGCAAGATGTTCCATTTTGACATGTATTTGGAGCTGAGGTCAATCAGAAGTCTGCTTGTTGTAAGAAATTTTGACCACTTCATTACAAGACATAGACAAATAAAATTTAAGGGTTATTATCAGAAACCTCACTTTTGGAAAAACCCTTGTAGGAAAAAACCTTGTTACAGCGTTCTGTATCATGTGAATCCCCTTCTCCTTTTGGAAACTTCAGCCCCCACTCCATTGCTCAGGATACATGCCCCAATTTTGCCAGCTGGCTTCGAATCCCTCTTTTATGTATATAAATCTTTCCCCCTCTCTGACTAATCTGTTTGCTGTTGATTTGATTGCTCGACCAACTGAAAAGAGGAGGGAATTTTGCTCTTACACTCAGTGGTCTTTCTATTTCCCTTTGGTCTGGACCTCAGTGCAGTGGGTTTTGTCCTTTAAAATGAAAATTAGATCATATCACTTTTCTTCTTAGAATCCTCAAAGGATTCCCATTTCATTTCAGAGACCTCAGTGATGCAGTACCTCAATACCTAGTGCTCCAATTCAGCCCTGCCTTTCTCTCCTCCTCTTTCTCTAGTGCTTACTCCACCTCAGTTACCTTCTAGTTCCTTCCTGTTCTCAAAAAAAGTAAACTTCCACCTTAGACCACCCCACTGCCCCCTGCCAGTGGACCTTACAGTTGCTTCCCTCAAATCTGAACTCAAATCATATCTTCTCAAGGAGCATTTCCCTATCATGCTTATAATTTCAAGTCCTCCACACCTTGTCATATTTTCATCCTTTTACATATTTTATTTTTTCTATCCTAAAATATCTTATTTATTTATTCATTTATTTATTTATTTATTTATTTTTCTTGCTGATCTACAAGAATAGAAATTTCTATTTTTTTTCTTCTTTGCTGTTTCCAGCACCGAGGACAGTGGCTTGTGCATATTTCCCTATTTGTCAAAGTTTGTGGGTTGTGAAGTTAACTGCAGGAAGGAAAGTGGTTTCCTCTAAAAGTAATGGAAAGTGGTTTCCTCTAAAAGTAATTCTGGGAATCTCTCTCTCACTCTCTGTCTCTTTCACTCCCTCTCACTCTCTCTCTCACACACAAACACACAACCCTTAAAAAAAAGTTTGATAACTATACAGCCCATGTCTGGCAGGCAAGTTTCCTGAGTGTACCAGATAGTTGATTCTGAAAGCAAGGGCCTGGTTGCTCCAATTCCATGCTTTAATGCAAACAATGCTGGGAATAGCAATGAGCATAATGGGAAGAAAAAGGGAGTTGGAAATTGAAAATGGCTGTTTTGCTTCCAACGTAATGATTTTCAAAGCTAGGACATTGAATAGGAAATAAATTAACAAAAACTCTGTTTCTGAAAATGCAAACTTCATTTGCATTCTGATCCTGATCCCTGCAGTTTTTCAAGCTCAGTGATCCAAGTTCAGAGGGCACTTGTATTAGCATAGACCTTGCTTTGTTAATTCACCTCTGACTAAACCTTTGAATTCATTCTTCTCATGATGGGGGGCGTCAAATGACAATAAAATAAGCTATCATAACAGCAGAAACATTTATACAGCATTTAGACAATTCCTAAATGAATTGTCCCCAGAGACCTTAAGGAATAGGTCAGGATTATTAACCCCATTTTGTACTCAGAAAGGAAGTAATTGGCCTAATGTCACCTGGTAAGTTACTGAATTCATCATTTGATTGCTTTATTTAGAAATAATAGTTCGTTTAGAACAGGCCATGTTGCATTAAAGATGACCTCTTTTTAAATGGACAGCTTTGTATTTGGACTTAGTGACCTAGAAATAATAGATTTCTTTTAAGATCAGAACTTTAGGCTCCAACACTGGGAGCTTGATTTAAGAAACTGAGTTTCCGTTTGCCTTTGGCCAGGATTTCACTGCTCTGCTCAAATGCTACTTTGAGTAAATCTGTATGGTAGACTCACATGTGAATGGGGCCCTTACAAATCTTGGAACCATGTTATTTTGTTTCTGTTATGGCTTACTTCTTTCCCCTTCCAGAGAAGAATTTGTGAAAAAAAACCTTAAATTCTGTTTAATGAGGATGGCAACAACTTATGAAGTTGTAAGGAAAAATGAAAATGAAGACACTTCTGACTCACTTTGAATAAAATTATTCTTTCTTAGTAGACTATGTAATGGGATCTTAAGAGACTATTTTCATCAACTAAAGAATTTAAAATTGAAGCATTGTTTATACTATAACTGGTGATAATTCTTTGAAATGTTAAACACTTTTCATCTGAAAGCTTCAAAGGGTTTTATATGAAAACAGTCTCTTAAGTCATAATATGACTATATGAATTTACTTGTAGTTCTTGCCTTTGCTTTTAGTTGGTAGTTATTATATTGTTAGAGCAGTAGTAATATATTTTTTTATCAATCTTGCCTCTCACATTGCAGCCTCATTAAGATACACTGATGACCCTTAATGTAGTGGCTGAAAGATACACAGGACTTTGCTTGACTAGCCTTTACCTGCTTTCCAGCCTTGCTAGGTCCCTTGCCTCCTTTCCTGTGCTCTGTCAGGAAAGAGCTCAGTCAGCCAAGGATCAGTGGTTTCTTTCTTTTGGTTTTTTAAGTTTTAGGGCCACAACTCAGAACTCAAGGGCTACTCTTGGCTCAATGCTCGGTTAGATGTCACTTCTTATGGTACTTAGGGAACTTTTGCTCTGGGACTCAAATAAGGGCTCCTAAATGCTAAGCATGTGCCCATCATTTGAGCTCATCTCTTCATCCCCAATAAAGGCAAATAATGATTTACTTTGGTTTACCAGCAGAGTGGATCCTTGCCTAGCTCCCTCCCCAACTTTTAAGAGGTAAATATTGAAGTTGATCTCAAGTTCTGATCATTTTACTATCTTGCATTAGGACACAGATCTTGGTGCTGAACTTGGGGCCAGAAGTGATGACACAGTATGCTCAGAACCCAAACCAACCATGTTGTAGTAGAGGTGGGATTCTCTGGGTACTGTCTAATAAAGGCACTAGTTGGAGAGTCTGATTGATTTCAGACTGTATTGTGCACTTTGGGGGATAAATTGTGTTTCATAGACTGCTGAAAGGATGTGGGGGTTGGAAACTGGGATTCAGCTGACTTTGGCTTGTTGCCATGTTAAACTGAATTAGGCTGCTGGATGACAGGCATACCCAAGAGAAACCAAAGATAAATGCCAATTTTAATAGGGCTGTTTGTTTATCCTTTTCTCTCCAGTTAATAAATATGAATGGACTTCAAAATCAACCCAACAATCATGTCAAGGTCAGGAAGCTTCAAAGTCAGGAAAGACAGAAAATTTTCAGGTTCTGTCTGTGATTTTGGTAATAGAAAAGTTTTAAGATCAAAGATTAAAAGTAAGCTTGCAAATTACTGTATTTTTCTACTAATAAAAATCAAAGCAATTTTGCATGCTATGTAATAGTATAATAAATATAACAGTTCAAGTATATAAAGATATTATTAGTATGTTTTCAAATTTTATGTGCTCATAAATGTTTATAACATATATATTTATTAAGAATATAAACCAGAAGGGGCTGGAGCCATAGCCCAGTGGCTAGGGCATTTGCCTTGCACATGGCTTATCCGTGTTTGATCCCTAGCATACCATATGGTCCCGAGAACCACCAGTGGTAATTCTTGAGTGCAGAGCCAGGAGTAACTCCTGAACATCGTCAGGTGTGACCCCGAAAAAAATTTTTAAAAAAGAGTGTAAACCAGAAATAATTATCACAGTTGGAAACAAATGATTTGAGGAGCAAATGCTTGATGGTTTCATGACACCTACCCTTCGCTGTATTATCAATAAGGTCAAATTAACCTCACAGGAACCAAAGAATAAGCATTTTTATGTAATCACAGCTGTGCCAGCAAATATAAATCATATGAATTTGAAAGCATTTTTTTGGCTTGCTGATAGTTTTTATGTGGTAGTGTTGCATTAGCAGATTTTCAATTATATTGAACATTATGTATTCTCATTTTAAAACAAAACATTATTGTGCAAAATTATATCAGTCAATAGTTTGAATTACTTCAGAGAAATTAGGAAATGCATTATTTTATTTTCCATGAGTGATTAAGCAGTGATTTTATTAAATGTTTACATTATATCTGTGCATCATTGAATTATTTTTATTGTAATTTTGTATGTACATGATGTTTTCTTTTCTTATACCTTTCAACCAGTATTATTAATCTTTTTGAAACCTAATTTTAAATTATATCAAATCTCATCTTGACCTCTTGATTTAGGGCTGGTTTTATTTAATCGGATAGTTTGATTGTATTTTATTTAAAAAAGAAATTGTCACTTTGCTATTAAAAATACTTTTAGCAGTGATATATTGCCTTAGTCTGTCCACTCAAATGTGTTTCAGAATGATGAAAGCCCATTGACACAGTTGTCAAAGCAAGAGTAATGACTGCAACAAAAATTCATTTTCTAGAAATGTTTGGGATAATTATAGACATGGTAGCACAATTAATGCAGAGTCTTTTGGTGGTCCTTGCAGAAGGTGGAAGTTTTAAATAGTCACAGAGGTTGAAAATGTGGCAGTGATCTATCAGTAACTCACATAAGCAAGGATAAGATCGTCTCAAATCGTGTCTATGGGAATTGAGACCTATGCAACATTAGTTGTGTGTCCTTTTCAGGATATTTTACCCAGAATTGAATAATAATCCTTAGTAAAATTATTCAGGACCAGAGAAATAGCATAAAGGTTGGGGCCCTGGTTTTATCTCCCAGCACACGGACCCAAGCATTACTCAGTGTAACTCTGGTGGCCCCGCTGAACCCATCACCACCGGGGTGACCCTGGAAGCTCTAGCACCACAGGACCTGAGCAGCGTTGCACCCTGGAGTCTCAGCCTCCAGTCTCTGGCCCAGTTAACGGAGAGTTGCTGGGAGGTCCTCTGAGTGCTTCTGGGGAGAACTCCCTCTCCAAAGATTCTAATTTATGAAAAGAACCTCCTTCCTTTTTAATATATTTTCCACATTGTACTGAGTTGTGTTTTTTTATTTACCCCTTTTGTAAAACATTATTATTATTATTTTTTGGTTTCAACTGGTGGTGCTCAGGGCTTATTCCTGGCTCTGCGCTTAGGATCACTCCTGGCAGGCACAGGGGGACTGGACAAGGTGCTGAGGAACAAATCCAGGTCAGCTGCATGCAAGGCAAGTGCCCTACCCATTGTACTGTTGCTCCAGCCCATTGTGAAACACTATTGATAAAACATAGACTTGGCAGAGGGGTGTGGACATGATAGTGCTCAAGTCACTGAAAGCTGGAAACCGTGCTTCAGGGAGAGGCGTAGCGGGGACCAGCTCTGGACTGCTCCCCACTGACACCTCCTGAGTTCTCTCCCATTTGCATACCCTGCAAATTTTGGCTCGGTGGATATCTTATTTCTTGGCTTTTTAAAATGCATCCCTCCTAGTCTGGAGGCTTTTGTACAGCTTACTCTGCTGCTTCCCTCCCCTCAATTCTGGGAATAACCCCACTCCCAGTTTATCCTGGTTCTGTCTCCTGAGCCATTAAGTGGATAAGAAGTACAGGTTTTTTTTTTTTTTTTTTTTTTGCTTTTTGGGTCACACCCAGCAATGCTCAGGGGTTACTCCTGGCTCTGCACTCAGGAACTACTCCTGGTGGTGCTCGGGGGACCATATGGGATGCCGGGGATCGAACCCGGGCCGGCACAGGCCAGCTGCGTGCAAGGCAACGCCCTACTTGCTGGGCTATCGCTCCGGCCCCAGGTTTTTGATTCTTAGAGGACTAGAATTGAATTCCATATGTGTTACTTGCTAAACTCTCTTTTCTTCAGTTTCTGCCTCTGTATCAAGACCAAAATGATACTTAAAGAATTGGTATGTCACCTAAGATGTATACACAATAGCTGCCTGGAACATAGTAGACTATTAAATGTTAGTTCTTTTTTCTTCCAGGTAGAAATGACTATAAAACTAACTTTATTAGTATATGTTTTTGATGATCCACTCCCCAATGGTTAACCTTTGCTTCCAGGCATTTTCAGAGTAGCTCCCCCATCAGTTTGTTGTAGGTGCTTGCAAAACAGTGAGAGGTGCTAAGAAGTTGATTCTCCTTAAGTACTTTAGCAAACAAAGACTAATTTTCTGTTGATTTTACTGTATATAAAATTTGTCTTAGGAGAGACTTTTTATATGAAGGAACAGACTGCTCTTTTATGTTGTTTATCTTGATTATTTGTTCTACCTCGATGATTTCGAAATGGACTCTGGTTCGTTTTGGTCCAAGGATGTATCTATGGGTCCACAAAGGAGATACTTGGAGGAGGGGACATTGAGAAGTCAAAACAAAGTGAAATGTATGATTAAAAGTCTGAGCTTGAGGTTTGTGTAGAGCAGAGTCCTAAAGAAGACCAAAACTGATGACAGATCCCTTTCCTCTGTGAGAGGGCTGCTGGAATAGTGACCAGGAAGCAATGTCCTATTTGACTGAGCCTGATTCCCTTAGGCTAATACCATGGCCAGACTTTGACACTGTATTTATGGGGAAAGACTGCTCCGGACCCCGCATGGCTTGGTGTCAAGTACCACACTGAGATAATCCTTGGGCCCTGGGTTTTGAATTGCTCTGGGTGAAAGATGAGAGATGGCCAGGAGAAATGGAAAGGAATGATACCCTATTTACACATTCACCTTTAACAAATTTGACCTGTTTTATTGAATTAATTACACATTCAAATATTAGGATGTTAAAATCACACTTTATTCCATGAATAAAATGAAAATATATAATAATACCTAATGTCATGATCCTGTTTATGTTCTCAACCCTAAATCAGTGTTCCATCCTGATTCATCTTGGGACTTGGTTGTCAAATGGGTGCTGGTTGAAGGAGTTACAGCTAGTAGCCACGACTCTTACCTATTTTTGCTGAAACATCCCCCAAATGGCCTCTATTTCTTAACTCTACCTCCCGCACTACTGAGAAGTGTTTTTCTTCCCTATGAGGTTCTGTTGTCCTCATTTAAGTTCAGACTCTGTACACTGTTTGGTGGTTAAGGCCCTTTGTATTTTTGTTCCAATAACCTCCCCTCTTTGTGTACCCCCTTTTCCCACTACTCATTACTGTGCTGATAGCTTCATTGCTGTACTAGTGGGGGGACACCACTTACGTGGTCATTACCATTACTTTGCCTCTTCCCTTCTCTTGGAATGCTTCTCCCATGCACTAGTAACTTTCAACTTAGTGTTGTATTCTATGGAAATGATTTATTGATGTACCCTTGCAGAAAATCAGTTGGTTCTCCTGTAACTTCATAATGCTCTATAAATACTATGCTTCGTGGTGGCTTATAGTTCCCCCCATAATTGTGGACTAATATCCCTTATAGTAGGAACATGTCTGATAGTTTATTCCTTTTTTCCTTATAGTTACCAATAATAGATACATAATCAATGTTTATTATAAATGTGTTGAATTTTTATTGTAAACACAGGTTCAAAATTGGTAACCACTTCCTATATACTTATAGAGAGATTTTTATCAGTAAGAACTAAAGGACAAGAAAAGAATTTTATTACTTTCTCAGTCATTAGCCTCAATTTCAAGGAAGACTCATGAATCCATACAAGATTAACATTTTGTCCTTCTAAAATAAGATTGCATCAGATGTTTGACAATCTATTGTATAGTTTTGCATGCAAGTAAGGTAATGATTTTTTCAGTTTAATACCGAAAGTATTTGTAATGCTTACTTGCTAAAGTAAAATGTTGATTATTTCACATATACACACATATCTCTATCTCTAGCTCTATATCTATTTGGCTTTTGGGATTACAACTGGCAATGCCCAGGTGTTACTCCTGCCTCTGCACTCAGGAATTTCTCCTAGTGTTGTTCAGGGACCATATGGGATGCTGGGGATTAAACTTTGGCCAACTGCATGGAAGGCAAGTGCTCTACCAGCTGCATTATTGCTCTGGCCCTTTATTTCACAAGTTTTCAAATGTATTATTAATAGAATTATATTATGACTCATAGCTATAGCAGTATTTGAGTGCAACCAGGAGTTCGGAATTAGCACTTGTTTCTCTTCTCTGAAAGTGTTTTCAGAGGTTAGTATTATGTTTCTGTTTCTGAAAATCTGAAGTCCAAAAAAGCACAAATCCTCCCTTAGAAAACTGTGAGCAGCTCAGAACTGGTAGTCTTAAACAGAACCCTAATGTTCTCCACTTTGGTGATCTCACTCTGTCCCTGTGTCCTGTTTCTCGTTCTGGCTTATTCTCAGCTGAAATGTTTGCAGAGGAATCACTGAGGTTAAAGAGAAGAGAGTTGTTGATGCTCAAGCCTAGGAACTGCCCATAGTTGAACACTGTCATGGTCTGGATCGACTTGTCCAATTTTGACATTGCCATCACCCCTTTATGATGGACCCTCCCTGACAAGGAGGAACATACCACACAGTATAAAAATTTCTACTCTAGGGGTTGGTGAGAGAGTACAGGGACTGAGGCACAACCTTTGCATGCAGGTGACCCTTCCTTGATCCCCAGAACTATGGTGATCCCGGAGCATTACTCGCTGTAGCCTTGAAGGCCCCTGAGCATGGCTGTGGTGGTCCCTATAACCCCCAACACTGCAGGACCCAAGCAGCTGTGCATCCTCATGTCTTCATGTTGAGCTCCTGCCAGGGCTGACTCAGAAACTCTAGAGGGGCCCTGAGTCTCCTGAGCACTATTTGAGGGTCACCCAAATGGGCACAAAAAATAGAGACAATTCTTACTCTACTGTATACAAGTTTGAAATGAAAATTAAGTGATAATGTTAGTAAGGCCACAGCAAGGAATTACTTTTAGCCACACAGCATACATGTATTACCTTATTACCTCAATTACCTAAATGGGAGATAGGAAGCAGACAGGATTCGTTGAGCCAGGATCCATTAGGGACATGGCCACCAGAGTCACCTCTCAGCTGTCACTTTGGATTGAAGCAAATAATGTTTTGGCAAATCTATTCCTAATTTGTCTTTCTTTACAGAGCTCTCCTGTAATTGCATTTCGCATCAGGGAGTTAGTTGAAGTTTTATGTATTGACAGTTGGCTGTAATTGATGACAGTTGTCTTGTTAATATTTTCCACTGTTCTTAAACCCACAGAGCAAAGCTAAGGAGATTTTCCAGTTTAAAAAATTAAAAAGGAAGAACAACTTCACATAAGAAGGTCTTCAAAGGTAGGAGTTTGTCTTTTTTTAAATAGTTTAAATTAGTAACTTAAAAAGGGAATTAGGCTATAAAATGACATATCATGTACAACTATTGCCATATTTAATATGTTTTAGTTAAGAGAGTATGACAAAAGCCAGGGATGAGGCATACTGATGCAATACATTAATTCTATTGCTTGTCAAAGAGGATGAATCAAATACGTGAAGAAGAAAACCGGGTCTTCATATTCTTTCCAGTAATAAGATTTTTTGTTTTACCAAAATCTGCCTCATAAAGCTAAGAAAATACAATAAAATCATTGTTAATAAACAATATGTTTTTAAATAATGAAATATTTTAAATTATAATAAATCTTTCATAAGAAAATGGTTTTCTTTCAGTTAATCATGTATCAAAAATCTCCGGAGAAGATTCCATCCATACATGATTTTCCTTGTCTCACAATGAAGTCTACATAATATAAAAAGTCTGTTTGGGGGAGTTTAAATATTACTTTGATATATGCTTTCTGCTTTTTTGTAAAAAAAATCCTTTTTGACTCCTCATTTCCCACCCTTACTGCCCACCCCACTCCCATTTATGACATTTAGAGTTATCAGCTCTGCAATGGATTCTGCCAGGCCTGTGAAGTTTTCTAAAGGGCTGTTTACTATAGTATTGAACTTAATGAAAAATATCTTTCTTGGCGATCTGAAGCACAGTTCAAGGAACTGTATCTCAACCAATAGTGACTTCCTTGAGGGAATTTATGAGAACATGATTGTTCTGATATGTAGTCTTCTCCCTCTTAGGTCTCATTTAACAAAGAAGTTCTCATTGACTTTATTAAGAAAAAATTGTATACAGGATTTTGAGACATTGAAATACTTAGAGCATATTGTTCCAGAATTTTTTGGTGGGGGAGATAGGGGCACACGATATTTATTTCTGACTCAGTTCTCTGGGGACCATGTAGCAAGTACCTGCCAGTATTCTTAAGTTCATCCATTCAGGTGTTATTTTGCATTTAAGAGAAAATGATCTGTGTCAGTTAAATCTGCTTCTATTTGTGTTGTACTGAAACTGACTTTAGGCATTTCAAAGACAAGCAAAATCCCCAAACCATGAGGCCAGAGCTGTAGTATAGTGGGTAGGGCACATGCACGTGGCTGACCTGGGCCCAACCCCCAGCATCCCATATGGTCCTGAACACTGCCAGGATTCCTGAGTGCAGAGCCAGGTATTACTCCTGAATATCACCAGGTATGACCCAAAAAGAAAAAAAAATATTTCTAAATCAGTAGCATGGAAAGCAAGTATATTACTTTGTAAATAGAATAGTATGCAATTTTCTTTTTCTGCTTAAAAAAGACCTTAAAAGGTTAAAATTAGTAAACACCAGCAAGAACACTGAGTTAGGTCTTTATAACTAAAATCGAGAGAGCTCAAATTATGTGTAAAGAGTGCCTTAATAGAAAACTCTTTTGATGTAAAATTATTTATTTTTATAAAATTCCATTGTACACATACAAGTCTTCTTCAACAAGACTTTGGATTTTAGCAGTAAATTTTAGCAAACTCTTCTGTAAATTATATATTGAAAGTTCAAAATGACCGTTTACTTCTGGTTCCTCTCGGACTTCTGGGGGATGGGTGCTGGTATACTGTATTATCAAGAACCAATTATGAACACCTTTGTAATTGTATGCTTCACTGTGGTATAATAAAAAATTAAAAAAATTATATATTGAAATCCACTAGAAATTGATAGCAGCATTAGTTGCTTATTTGTAGATGGTGGTCTCTAATGAAAGAAGAAAATACAGGAAGACAGGGTGAAGAAAGGGCTACAGAAAGAACTACGTGGTATCTTTTAAGGTGACCGAAATAGGCAGTGCACAAAAGCTGTTTAATTTAAAATTTCTCTATTCCAATGCAGTGTTGGTGGATGCCACAATGGCTGGTCCTGGAGCTCTGTGAAACAGTTTATCTCCACATCTTGTAGTATGAACCTGTCATTGATGGATTTTGGCAAGCCTTTTGTTAAATGTCTGGTGGACTTTCAGTTGTCAGTCACTGACATTTTATTTTTGTGAATTTTCTAATATTCACAGTATCACAATATTTTACAGTATCACAATATTTGTGATATCACAATATTTTTCTAATATTCTAATTTAGTTTTAGAACAAAATACTACTCATCTTCTCTATTTCCTCACCTTTCCTCAAAGGCTTGCTGAAATGTCCAGAAATTCTAAAGCACACTTGTATTCAAAATGTCCACCAAATGTTCAGGAATGCAGCCTTTGACATTAGAATAAGAACATTTTATTCTAAATCCTTAGACTTTTCAATAGTCTTTCCCACATTTACTAGTGCTGTGGGATCCCAGAGAGGTGAGAAGTTCAGTTCATAAATTGCCCCATGCTTCTCTCTGGAAGATGCTACCAAGGTGTCCCCGAGTTGCACTGAAAAACTCCATGGGCTGAATAGGCAGCTCGAAGGACTTGAGCATAGGTTTTCCCTGCAGGAGGTCTGAGTTTGATCAGCACAGCTTGGACATCCTACACCAGTGGAAGCAATCTTCAAACATGGAGCCAGGAGTAGCCCTAGTACCACTGCCTGTGGCCCAAAAATAGCAGTGACAGGAGGAAAGAGATAAAAAACAAAGCCACTTTCACTCATTATTGCCATTAATGTGTAAGTTCCTTCAATGAAATTTTGCTCTCTGCCTGACTTGAAAAATTTGAGTTAAAATGCAAGGTTGATCATGTTGGAATTTCTGTAAGCAGCCAAAGTAAGGCAGGGGCATGGGAGATATGCCCCCAATTACTGTTTCGTCTGTGGTTCACTTCTGGCTATACCTGTTTAAGTTTGTTTCTGTTTGTAACTGTAAAGAGATTGAAGAGAGTATTGTCAATGCTACACATACTTTAAACATGTTCCCACTTGGGAAGTTGCATCAGAAGACAAAAAGTCTGACAAGTTATTGGAGTTATTGATCGATTTGGGTTGATGATCTGAAAATTCTTTTATTTTTAATAAGAAAATTCTTTTCATGTGGACTCAGTACTTTTAACAATTATGCAAGCAGCATACGAGAGTGATGATTATATTTTCTTTAGATAAAGAAAAACTAATAGCAGTTAATATTTTTGTTTGTTGGTATTTTGGGGCCATACCTAAAAGTACTCAGTGCTTACTCCTGGCTCTGTACTCAGGAGTCACTCCTGACAGTGTTCAGGGGACCTTATGGTGTTCCCATTTTCACACCTGGGTTGACCATGTACAAGGCAAGTGCCTTAACCTTTGCACTCTCTCTGACCCAATGGCAGTTTTCTTATTATTATCTTATTCTTAAGTTGATTTGCATATTTGAATTAATATCTCTGACAAAACCCAAATAGAACTTCTATTTTAGTGCTATTTAACAACACAGAGATTCAATCAAAATTTTGTCTTATAGAATCATTTTATTTTATTTTGTTTTGTTGAGGGGTGGTAATGTCTTACCCAGTGGTGCTCAGGGCTTACTCCTGGTTCTGAACTCAAGGATCACTCCTGCTGAACTCAGGAACTTATGGGGTGCCAGGGATTGAAACTGGATCATCTGTATGCAAGGCAGGCACCGTCCCTTTTATAGTATCTCTCTAGCCCCAACCACAACTCTACAATTTCTTTATTCATCCCTCTGTTGTTGGACATTCAGGTTTTTTCCCTATCTTGGTATTGTACTTAGCACTGCAATGGCATAGGTCTGCATATATCTTTTCAATTCTTGTTTTTGCTTTTGGGTAATTGTTGTATATCAGTTAATATTAATTAGGCACTTAGTTATTTAGGAAACTGGAGTTATGAATGATCTTTTTATGTTTATTTGCTCCCTCTTCACCCAGATATTTCATAAAGACAAGTCCCAGATTTCAACTCAGTGACAGCATCTTTTGAAACATAAACATTCTTGGACAGTCCCTCCATTGTAGTCATGAACTATCATAGAATAAGTCGGGGCCGGAGCGATAGCCCAGCGGGTAGGGCATTTGCCTTGCAGCGGCCGGCCTGTGCCGGCCCGGGTTCGATCCCCCACATCCCATATGGTCCCTCGAGCACCGCCAGGAGTAATTCCTGAGTGCAGAGCCAGGAGTAACCCCTGAGCACTGCCGGGTATGAACCAAAAAGCAAAAAACAAAAAAGAATAAGTAACTGCCACCAAAGTATGGTGTTCCTAGAAGTCAGGTGACAGGGCGGTGAAAAACGTTCTGCGTGTTTTGTCCTAGTGTCCTGCCCTACTTCCCATTTCCATGTGGAGTCTGAGTCATCATGCCCTGTAACCTGAGATCAGAGGAATACTCATAAAATCTCATGTATAAACATTTTGTACAAAGTTGAATTTTAATACATTTCCTGATAGTTATCTCTGATTTATTATAGCATCCATGGTTGAAATGCCTTTATTAACTAATTTCTGCCCCTTATATTCTGTCCCCATGATTTTTTCTGGGACATGGCCGTTTATGTCTCCCTCCCACTTACTCCCTGCTATCTCCCTCCCACTCTTATAGGATACTCAGTTTGGCAGCTGTTTCTAAAGGCACAGAAAGAGCAGATGAAAGATACTTGAAGAGAGACATAAACATTTTCCGTTGAGAGGCAGTGGGAGGTGGATGATCTGCAGTGGAAGGGTGATGAGAAAGGTGGACTTGAGCTTTTGTGGCAGCATCATAGAGTGCTAGTGGGCAGCAAAAGGAGTCCGGCAATGTCAGTGTATCTTCTCTTGTATGTCTCTGTGGGTTTAATTGGAAGAAATATTACTTTGAAAATGGAAGGAGGAAATTATCAGTCACTCCAATGCAGGAAAAGCACATGGACTTAGCATTTAAAAAACAAATGGATGATGCACTGGACTTTGCAAATAGCTTTGCAGCTACTTACTGGGTCAGATCGTGTTCATCCTGAACCTTCAGCTTGTAGTATTTGAATATTGTCTAGGTAAACAGAAAGAGAGCAGATGAGGGCCATGGATTACAACTTGAAGGCTCACTGAAATGCCACCACAGAGAGGAGCCATGGTCCCCAATTCCACTCTCAGAGACTACAGCAACTACTGAAATGTTCTCCCCTGAGAGGAAGTTTATTGAAAATGTTAATTATAAATGGCATTCCTGACCCACTCAGCATTATAATCTTTACCTTAGAATTCTTATTAGCAAGATCAACACTAATTGAACTTTAATCACTCACCATACCCTACTGAGTGAGATCCTCTGAGTGTGTTGATAATACTGGAAAGCCTATGTGTTCAGCTTCATGTGTAGGCAGAGGTGAAAATGTATGCCTAGATGTTTGGTGTTTTATCAGATCCTTGCCTTCTGGCATCTGGAAATTTCATCCCTGGCTGCTTTTGGAGGAGTCAAATCCTGACAGGAGGGTTATCTAGGAAACTACCCAGGAGGAAAATGAAGCCGAGTGAGGAGTGCGAGGCCAGGCTAGGCCCCTGCTGGCAGTGCAGTATGTTGCTGTCACATCTGACTGCATACACAAATAGATGCTTGGCCTTTTTTTTCTTTGCTTTGTTTTGTTTTATTTTGTTTTTCACAACAGCATTTGTTTTGTAAGGCAAAGAACAAACTCTCTTGGAAAGATTCAAGTTTTCATATCTGCAGAAGGATTTTCTACAGCTTTTGTCAAACTTTGCTGGTCTGTAAAGTGGCTTTGTTTCCAGATGACGTGCCAAAAGCAAGTCCATAAACTAGCAGGAATACAGGAGAGAATGATTTCTATTCAGTGAGTCAAGTAGGATATGGTACAGGGGGCCTATCTGAAAAGGGTTTTGTTTCTTGCAATGTGATGGAAATTCACATTCATAGTGCAGGCTTCGTGTTCTTTCGCATGCATGGTTAAACAATAGGGCTTGCCAGCCAATGTGGCAGTGTTGATTAATGCATTCCTCGAATGTGTTGATTAATGTGTTCCTGTGATGCCTTCTTAAGCCGAGACTGCACCTGAGGTGTGGGGATATGCATTCTCACATGGGCGCGTTTCCTCCTGGGTCTTGGTGTAGACACTGCACACCAGTTCAGTTATTTATTATAAATAATCATCTGCCCATAGTTAGAACAGATTTTCCTACAGAAACCTCTGTCTCTCAAATTGTTCCATATCAGAATCCAGAAGAGACTTCATAAACTATAACACACATAAAAGAAATGCTCTTCTCACTAAATGTAAACACTTGGTGCCATTTGTCTTAGTCTGTGGATGATCCCACCTGACTTTTGTTGTTCTTGTACAAGCTTTTGAAAAGAGAACACCTGTAGGTGTTTATGGAGTGCAGTTTTCATGCAAAGGAGGTATGCAAATACACTTGCCCGTGGACCCTTGGTGAACTTGGCATCTAATTTGGAAGCTTCTCCCAGAGGCAGTGTTTCTGTCAGCTCTGCTGGCCAGGTCAATCCTAGTCTTGTTGGCTTCATTCAGAATTGTGGCTTTTCTTGCTCTTTTATTACGAATTTTCACTCTGTCACATTTTCAGAACTTATTTCAAGCCAAACAAATTTAACAAACAAACAAAAAAGCACCATCTCATATTAGTATGTTCTTCCTGACCTGATTCGAAAAGATGAGTGCTCTGAAATTTTTTTTTATATATGTTTAGTGTCTTTATACTTACATTTGAGGCATATGAATTCAGTTGCTTAAAAGCATTTTGGTCCTGGAATTTTTGGCAAAAGGACATAAAATAAGCCAGAAGACTGGGATTTCACATGATGAGTAAGGGCCCTAATACAGAAGAAATAGTTCAGTGGTACTTAGGTGATGGAATATTGCTACTGTGCCTTGAGCCTGCAGCAACAATGTTTGACAGACAGGACTGTCGGTCCTGCTGAGAAAAGCTGCTTTTGGCGTTGGGGAAAAAAGCATAGCAGCCAAGTTCAACCTAAACAGGAGGAAACATAACTAGAAAATTATTGTGTGGAAGTGTTATAAAGAAATAGTTTGTCAATATTTATCTCATTTAATTATTGACATTAGATTAATGGTAAAGGAAGATATTCTGATATTTTCAAGAATATTATTTCAGTGAAAATTGTTTAATCCATCTGCACTCACAATAGCAAGTCATTTAAAGATCCAGTTTGGAGTTTCACAGAATATGTTACTAAGCTATTAGATTAACGGTATTTACTTGAAAATTAATTAATTTTAATGCTAATTATACTATGTATTATAAATAAGTGCTCATAATCAAGTTAAATATTGAATTAATCCCTTGGTATTCCTATGCATAAGCTTCATTGGAGAATCCAAGTTGCATATTTGAATCACCATAATGCATATTTGATGTGGAAGGTACGGCTTGGGAAAATATTTGATTTTTGGAGTATCTTTAATTTTGTAATATATTGTAAAGATAAATTCTCCAAAATAACTGTCTAAAAGAGAGTTCACAATTATGATTAGACATGCATTTCTTTGATTAACTTGCATTCTGCAAGAATTGAAGGGCAAACAAAGAGAAGCTGCAAACATGATCAATCCATTTTCCTGCAAAGCTTTTGATACTGTATTGAATGAAGAGCCTTGCTGACAAAACCTGCTTTTCCCAGTGAGGGAAAGGCCATAGAAACAGGTTGTGAAAGGAGAAAATAGAAGGCAGCAAGCAATACAACATGAGGAAAAAGGAGCACAGGGGAAATTGTTTCTGCAAATTTATAATTCTTTCAAGAAACATAGGAAATATGTAGCTTGTATAAGTTCCTAAATGTTCCCCTGCCACCCTGCCCAAGACAAAAAAATCAAAACCAAAACATAGAATCAAAGCAAGCAAATAAATCTGTGAGAATTTAACAAATATGGCTAGACATAGCTAACATAAATTGTTCACCTAATCTGGAAATATATTTAAATTCCAAGTGTTCTGTAAAATATTTCTTCATGGGGCTGGAGTGATAGTAGAGAGGTGAGGTGCCTGCCTTATGTGCAGCTGACCCGGATTTGATCCTCAGCACCTTACAGTCCCTCAGACATTGCTGGGTGCAGCCCTGGAGGCTCCTGAGAACCACTGTGGTGGCCAAGCACTGCCCAAGCAGCAGAGCACCCTGGACACTTGCACTGAACCAGCAGTAGGGTTGGCCAAGAATCTGTTGCCCAGAGGGGTTCCTGGGCTTCCAGAGTCTACTTGGAGAATTGCCAGCTCCCTCAACATCCCTGCCTCCCCCCACAACTCTGTCTCTTAATTTTATTACATCTGTTTTCCTTTTATAGACCTAATTAAAGCTATATTTGAATATTTACATATTCACCGAAAGAATCTTCAGTTAATTTTTTTTTGTTGTTGCGAAAAAATTACTTGGTGCTGGAAAGACAGGACTGCTGGGATTGTTCTTGCCTTACACTTACTTGCAGCCAGGTTCCATCTCTAGCACCCTATTGGGCCAAAACAAAAAGAAACCAAAAAATAATTGTTTAACTAGTTTGTGGTTTTTGGGTTTCTTAAAAAAGCATCTTGCCAGAGAGGGGCAGAAAAACTTTGTGATGAATTGATAGATTGATAGACACGTTCTGTTTTCTTGAGTGGGGAGGTATTTTGGGCCTCACCTGGTGGTGCTTCAGGACTTACTCCTGGCTCTGTGGTCAGGGATCACTTTTGGTGGTCTTTGGGGACCATAGGGAAAGCTGGGGATCAAACTGGGCTGGATGCATGCAAAGCAAACACCCTACTCTGCCTTATCGCTTCAGTCCCAAACAGATATTTTCCTAACATTACATTTCATATCATGTTCTGAAATGTTAGACATTTCAGAACAAACCTTTGAACTTTAGGTTGTTTTGTTATTGTTGTTATTGTTTTCGTTATTTTTTGGAGAGTTCTTTGAGTGCACTGGTATGATCTAAGGTGAAAAGATTGGAGGTGTTAATGAAGGCAGGCTTTTGTTTGGGTTAGGAAATTTGTTATAGGCAATGGGTATTCTAATGAAGAATTTTGAATATAGGAGTCACATTAGTTGATTCGAGTTTAGAGCAAATTCTCTTACAGGAGAACAGTTTGGAATATAGGTAAAAATTGAAGATGGAACTGGTAGGAAGCTAGAAATGATAAGAGTACCTGACCTAGGTTTCTGTTCCACGAGTTGCAGGAGAGAAGTTGTTTACCTCTTACATGCCAGCTAGAATGAAGAGTGAGGAAAACTAAGTCCCAATCTCTGTTTTAGAAGCTCTTTGGATGTTGGTAGCACTGACTAGCATGAAGAATAGAAATTGCAGAAGAAGCTTGATTTTAAGACAATATAGAAGGTTCTATTATGAAGATGCTGAATTTGAAATATTAATGTACTAAGATAGTATAGTGTTGAGTTATGAATCCATTAAGTCCTAGAGTTAGAAGTGATGAGTAGGGACTGGAGAGATAGCACAGTGGGTAAGGGAAGGCAATGGATTTTACACCTGCTTGACCCAGATTAGATCCCAGGAACCCCCTCCAAGGTCACCTGAGCCCTGCCAGGATGATCCTTGAGAACAAAAGCCAGGTGTAAGCCCTATGATGTCTGGGTATGGCCCCCAAATAAAATATTTTTATGAGCCTGTTTAAGTTTTGAAGGAGTTAATTTGGTGTCAGTAGTTTAGGAAAATTAAAAGCAAACATGCTGAAGGAAAGGAGGCTATTAATATTTTGGTGGTCTGTATGTATGAGTACCAAGTTCCCAAAGCTGAGAAATAGTTTGGAAATGGTACGTAGAGATACCCGTAAATGAACAAGCCAGTGTGGAGAAGAACAGCAGTGATGCCTTTTATTATATGTTTAAATTTAGCCAGAGCTTTGTTCCATTGTCTCAAGAACACAATCTTTTGTTTTGGGCCCATGTCCAGTTGTGCTCAGGAGTTAGTTCTGGCTCTGTGCTCAGGGATCACTCCTGGTGGGGTCAGTAGGCACTATGCAGTGCCAGGGATCAAATCTGGGTTGGTCATGTGCTAGGTAAGTGCCTTTCCTACCGTAATATATCTCCGTCTTTCAAGAATACGACGTTAGTTGAGACCTCTGTACCTTAATTGAACCCAGTTTCTTTACAGCTCAGAGAACTGAGTTAGTACTGGTCATTTCAGGTTGTTCTGAGAATTGATATACTCTTTTGAGTAAGTGAAGGGTGCTTTTGCTAGGACCACATGCAGGGAGAATTAATGACATCCATCATCTTCAAAAGAAGAATTTGCTGTGGAAACCAAAGGTCAAAAATTCTTATTAACTGAGGGGCTTAAAATATATACAATTCAGTCTAAAATGACTTTTCAAATGCTGAACAAAGGAAAAATTTTGCCATGGGCAAAGTATGAAGGTAAAGTACATAGCTTTCCCCAAGGTTCCTGAAAATTTATTTTTAAGTGTATCTTAAAACAATATACCATTATTATTAATCAGACCATTTTAAGACCAGTGCAAGGAAAACAGCTGCATTGTTTCCATTATGTTCATGTTGATTGTTTATTTTTTTCCCCCATCGTCACTCTTCAGAAAAGATGATCAGTTTGTCATACAGCAGATGACTGAGGTGGTATTTCCATTTTAATAATTCTTTCAGATTTGTAGATGAAAGACAGCTTAACCTTAGGGCATGTGCTAAAATGAATCATAGGCCTGGGGAATATTGTCCTAAAGTGATGTGTTGGTTGCAGAGGGAATTTGTGTGGAGGTCTGAACAAATTATTGCATAATTAATGCCTCAAATCATAAATTAAAATGCCCCAATCATAATTTGTATTAATATTTTTTCTCACTTTGCACTCCTAGGTAGGTGTAGAACTCTGTCCATTCATTATTTACTTAATCTAATGAAAAATATCATGTTTTTAAAAAGTAATAGTAGAAAAGATCTAATTTCTCTTTTACTTCTAATGCACATACATAGTTTGAGCAACAAATACGCCGACATGGAAATTGGTCCTCCTTCATTTTCCCCAGGAACATGGGTGGAGGAAGGAAGCTGTTCTGTGATTCATGCCAGGAGGACAACGTGTTTCCTTCCTTTGTATCCTGACTGCCGCCATCTTAGTTCTGGTGACTTTCTAGCTTCCTGATACCTGTTCTTCATAGTTTTTGTTGTCGTGGAAGTCACATTGGCTATCCAGAGGGCAATAAAATCTAATTTCTTTCCTTCATTTTAAAAACGTATTACAGTTGAGATGATTTGTTTACAGCAGTGCTCACATTTACGGCCTTGATGGACACAGTCACAGTACACCAAAAGTATCTCCCCACCACCAAAGTATCCAAGATCCCACACCCGTGACCCTTGTCACCTCTCATCCACCTGATGGTCTCAGTTCATAAATGCAATTTTCTGGAATACTGTCTAATACTGATTTCAGTTTCTATAAATTCTGTGTGTGGGAAAAACTGTTTCTCCTGCACCCGACCTCCCAGCCACCCACACAGTTGCTTGCACTGTTCGAACCTGCTGGAGTAGAACATACTTTGACATTTGTAATAAAGTTGCATTTATCATCTGTCAGTAATTTGATTCCTGATCAAATAAATGATAAATATTTGTTAGGCTATATAGAGAGAGTTCATTGCAGTTTAAATTTATTTTAGCAAAATTATTCTTTCCTTGCTTTGCATTATATATTTGCATTATCATATGTTGTCGCTGTAATTAAATACTTGTCTATGCTTATATAATATAGAGATCCTTGGATCATTTCCCTTTTTATTCTTATAAAAACCATCTTTAATGAGCACTCATGAATTATTGAAATATAATTCATAGAAATATATTTAATATAAACACAGTTTTCCTCTGAAGCAATTCCTTGCGTCACATTCCCCAACCCCAGTGCCCGAGTGTGGCCCTCGTGAGCCCCCACACTGCCTGTCCATGTAACACCACATTTCAGGGACTGAGCTGAGCAGTCAGATCCTCATTGCGTGGCTGAGCGTTGCCTGTAGAGCCCCCACACTGCCTGTCCATGTAACACCACATTTCAGGGGGCTGAGCTGAGCAGTCAGATCCTCCTTGGGTGGCTGAGCGATGCCTGTAATGACACTCAGCTCCAAAATACCCTGCAAAAGAATACAGTGCCACCAAAAAAAAAAAAAAAAAAAAGGTTTTCTGGGGTTCATTTGATAGCATGACATTTAATCAAAATGTAAATTTTAAAATAATCTTTTTTCATGAATTGGATTGAGTCACAAACATTGTAGCTCTGTAAAATCAGCACTGCAACTTAAATCTTACAATAAATTAGAAAAGAAAATGAAAAAAAAATACTGGGTTATAAAGCCAGATGGGGTGCAAATTTTTTCCCTCGGCTTTTTTTTTTTTTTTGTGTGTGTGTGTGTCTCTGAGGGTGAACATTTGCCATTGCTTGGAATTACACATGTGATTTATTCTTGTTTCAGTATCATTCCTGATCGAGCACAGCATTGAGGCAAGTTATTTTCTTAAAGGTTTGCCCAGGGAAGCATTTGTGTTATGCATTTATGTCTCTGTCATGCCGACATATGTGTCTGATGATCTCTGTAGAAATAGAAGTTTATTTTAAAAATATTATCTGGTATCCTCTAAGGTTGTATTCCAGAAAGATAGATTAGTTTAATTTCATATATTTTAATGTCTTCCCAATGAAGATGGCCCTTCTTCAATATTTAATAGGGTAAAATTAACACAATATGACAAGAACAATGGAGAATAATCAAAATATGCCCTAAGCAGTGTTTATTTCGGGTTTCATTCTTGTCTTCCAAAAATGTGAGTGCTTGTTTGGAGAAGGATTACATTTGAATGTAGGCTATCATACTTTCATAGTGAAATTGGATATTCCCAATGGCGAAGCTAGGAAAAGTTATGTCCTACTATAATAATTGTCATAGACTACAAGACTTATTGTGAGCTAGTCTCATGGTTTTCTCCCAATACCTCATTATTATCCTCATTTTACAGGTGAAGAAGTTGAGATACAAAATTAAATATATTGTGAGGAAATGGTGGGGCAAGGATTCACACCCACCCAGTTATCCTCCAGAGGGTATGTGCTTTACCACTGCTCTGCCTGAGGAAGACATTTGCGCTCCAGAATGCTTAATTAATTCAAAAGGAAAGCATTAGGCACTGGGCATTCTGGTCAGCATGCTATGTGTAGATGACAGATAAGGTCTCCTATAGGAGTTAAAGCTATTGCCCTGCTGCCCATTCCTATCAGGTAATAAATCTAAAGGCTGTCAGAGCTGTCACACACTGCACGGAGGTTCTAAATCTCCAGTGCCCACTCCTGTGTATGAGGCAGAATGAATGGGGACCTCCAGAAGAGAGAAAAAAAATTCTAGGCCCAACAGCGCCATGGATGGAAACCCTGTGCGCTGCAGGGTGGTATTATGGTAGTGGTGTTTATTCTTATCACTGGTGTGTCCGATATATCTGGGCAAAGGCAAAGTTCTTGGAAATTGGTATCAGTGTGGTTCTTACAAGTGGGGCCTTTGTTCACATTAATGAAAACAATTGTCATTTAAGTTTGACCTTATACCTTGTCACCACCCTGGTAAAATACCAAAGCGTGCTTTATTCATGCAGAAACGTGCAGGTGTTGGCTGCGCTGACTTTTTATATTTTGTTTGTTTTGGTTTTTTTGGTCCTCACTTGATAGTACTCCTGAATCTGTGCTCAGGGACCACTCCCGGCAAGACAAGCACCCTCCCTATCTGCTGTATATCTCTCTGGGACCACTCCTGGCAGGACAAGAGCCTCCCTATCTCTCTGGCTCTTGAACTGCTTTTTTTTCTTTTAACAGAAATTAACTGACCCCTGTGTTAGATGTCTTCTGTTTTTTTTCCTGCCCCCTTCCCATCCCTAACCCAGTGAGTCTATTTTAAGAGATTAGTCTGTAAAATAATTGGCCTTGAAGATATAAAGAAATGAAAGTGTAAGTCTTCTTATTCCATCAAGTACTGGAATTCCTTGCAAATGGTGTATCTTTGCGGGAGCAGGCCAAATAAATAGCTTACCAGTTGCTGGGTCCTATTAGTCCCTTAATTACCACACAGTGTGGTAAATATAAAATTGAATAAAATTATCTACTCCTAGGTACCCATCTATTTAAGATTATCATAATTTCATGGGGGGCTAGAAGTATAGCTCCGTGGGTAGAGTGCTTGCCTGAGGCCAACCTAGGTTTGATCCTGAGCCCACCAACCGTGCAGACAGAGCAACAAGGGAGATTCTCAGCATTTCAGGTGTGGCCCAAACCCCACCCTCACCATAGAAAGATTATCATCATTTCAGTAGTTTCTTATAGCCATTATCATGATGAATATATATTGTTTTCTTTAGATATGATCATTAATAAAATATGAATTTGCAATATAAATTTTATTTAGATTAATTTTTGTCATTTTCATATTATGTTTTATCCTGGGCATATTATTTTTTATATATATTGTGATTCATTTTGTGTAACATCATCATCCTTACCTGACCGTTCATTTTATTTCTCGTCCTTACCTCTGGTTCTTGGTGCCTTGGTCTCCTTGCCACCCATAAACAGACACTCTCCCAGAACCACACAGCCTTTACATTGAGGTGTTTGTCTGGAACAGTCTGCATATGTCCCTACAGCTTTCTGCCCCTTCTTCAGAATTTTGTTCAAGTATCACTTTCTGGTGAGCTCTCGATGGTGAACAGACAAGTATATTTTCTTCTTAGACTTACCATCTAGCAAGTGATCACTTCATTTGTATCACTTGTCTTCCGGTTGATCATCTATTTGCTCGAGTGGGCACCACTAACATCTGCATAAGTCCTGTCACATCGTGAGTGTAGCCCAAGGGCATCTGCTCGCTCCAGGAACATAAAGAGCCGCAAACCATTCCATCAGGTCATGGGAATGAGGTCTATAATTGTTACTGGCATTTGGCATTTCAAATATGACACGATAGCTTGCCAGGCTCTGCCGTGCGGGTGAGATACTCTTGTAGTCACCTCTAATCTTGTGCATTTATTGATGAATCCCAGGGCTGCAAAGCGGCCATGTGAGCCATGCTTGTGATCAGCTCGTCTGCTGGGTGGAGCTCTGACAAGTGGGAATCCAGATGTTGAAAATGGCGGTCCTCATAGTGTGGGGGTTCCTCTGGCTTCTTGCGAGGCTATGCTGGGGTGGCGGACCAGGGCTAGAACCCACCTTCCCTCCTGGGCACTTTGAGATCAGCTTGGCACAGGAGAGCCAGTAGCAGCTCTGTCCCATGTATGTGAGACTCTGGATCAGGCATACCTGGGCTGGGCTTGAAAAAGACTGCTATGGAGTGGGTCTCTGATGAGCCGGGCTTTGATCAACTCTTCTACTGGGTGGAGTTCTGACGAGTGAGGAGTCCAGATGTGGAAGATGTTGGCCCTCATGGTGTGAGGGTTTCTAGCAAATGGCGTGATGCACTATTTGTTTTGTCATGTGTCTCCTTCCATTAGAAAATAAGCCCATGAGGACAGGAATTTTATCTGTTGTGCTCATATACCAATGAGCACTTTGAATTGAAAATATCAACTCCAGTTCCAAGAACAATGCCTGGCATGTCATAGTTGTTTTATTTGATCAATGAACAAACCAATCAATGAATGAATGTATCACTGTATCACTGTCTTCCCGTTCATCATCGATTTGCTCGGCGGGCCCCAGTAACATCTCCATATGTCCTGCCTCATGCTAGTATATTTACAAAAAGTTTAATTTTGTTAGCCCTTTGCTAAGCAGTGTTGTTAGCCAAATAAATTTTGCTCACTTTTGTACAGTGTCCTGATTTCCCAAGGCTCTCTAAGTGTCATATTTTTTGAAAATGGCCTACTAATTCAGCTAGCAGGAGGAAAGGGAATTGTGGCTTTATATTGTTAAATGTGGAGGTGGAGCTGGAAAGTAATCAAAGAAATGTTCCTCTCATTTTTTGAGCAAATGAACAAATCTAGCATTTGTTTGTGAGAGAATAATTGTGCTTTGCAAAGAACAGAAACTGTTCCCTAAATCTTTGAAGTAAGACACTGATCTTTCACCCACTAGCTTGGAGAAGCAAATCTCCTAGTGACAAACATGACTTTTGTTGGGTTGAAAACAAATCTTAAGTTTACAAAGACTGATTGGATTTTTGGCTTGTGACTAATTTCTGGCAGTAACACAGAAGGAGGATCCTAACTGACCCTACCATACTTATATCTTATTAAAGTTGTCTGCTTAGAAAAATAATTTGTTTTACCTAAGTTCTCATTGTAATGCATGCTTCCTGCCCCCTCAAGGTGTTGCAGGTGTGGCTGCAGTGCCCGGCTGAATAGGCAAGTGGCAGACAGGAGACAGGCTTGTCTACACCCCAGGGCTCTGCCCCGGGGGCTCTGGATGGTTGTTGTTCTAACAGACAAAGATTGGACCCCCTGGGATGAACCCAGAGCCACGGTAGAGGCTGGCAAGCTACCCGTGGTGTATTCGATATGCCAAAAACAGTAACAATAGTGGACCTCATTCCCAATGAATGGAGATGTTACTGGCGCCCACTCGAGCAAATCAATGAACAATGGGAAGACAAGTGACAGTGACAATGCATGCTTGAGATAGAAATGACAATAATATTGTACAAAGTCCTACAAGTTCTATAAGAAATATGTACAAGGAAACATTGCGTGCAGAGAAATGATGGAGTAAACTGATCATGATCAGTTTCTCTGAAGTAATTTTTTCTAATAATTGATCTGATTATACCATTGTCCAACTGGAAGAGTCTGTATGAAACAAAAGTGTTCTAATAGCATCTGGGTGGCTGAGCCTGTGCTTTTTCCCACAAACACTGAAACTAATGTACTTTTTTTTTTGTTTTAGGGTTTCTTTGGGGACTTCCCAAACATGCTCGGGGGCTAGAGGGCTGGGAGAGCAATACTGAGCCTCGCCATGTGGGCTGGACAGTTCAATGGCTAGGGCCAGTGTGTTCTTCAATCCCAGAGGTACAATCCCACCAAAGTGATAGCCCCTGGTGCATGAAGAACCAGGAAATGCCATGTATTGAATTGGGCCTCCTGCATTCCAGGCATGTGCTCCAGCCCTTTTAGCTATCTCCCTGCCCCTGCCACTCCACTAATATTTTCCCTGTTAATAGAGTAAAAAAGTTTATCAACCTCCAAGGATTTCCCTTGATGTAGCCTCATATGGTCATTTCTTTTTCTTGCTTTTTTGGGTCACACACAGAGATGCTCAGGGTTCCGCCTGGCTTTTTTGTGCAGGAATTACTCCTGGCAGTGCTCGGGGACCATATGGGATGCCATATGGGATGCTGGGGATTGAACCCGGTTGGCCTCCTGCAAGGTAAAAGCCCTACCCACTGTGCTATTGCTCCGGCTCCTTTATATGGTAATTTCAGGATACTCCTCTCAACACTATACACACTTTCCCTCCCTTGAAACCTATCCTGGCCTACCAATAATACCCAGACTTGGTTTCCTGACTTGGTTCACTAACGCTTGGTTTCCTGAATTCAGTTCTCTGTGTATTGAGTTTCTGCTGCTTTAGCTGTGTATCAGACACAGCCATCAACTCCATTCATCTGGGAAGCCTTCTAGACCTCAGGGACTCAGCTTTAATTCTTAAACAAAATTCCTGAGGTCTTTATGTTAATGCTTTAGTGACATTGTATTTCTGCCCTTCAAGGAAAGCTACTTCTCTGAGGGGAGAAAAGAAAGACTGGAGGAAAAGAAGTTGCACAATTGCAAAGCTGAGTAGAAGCACTCCCAACTCAAAGATTTTACAAAGGTCCAGACTTATCATTAAAGCAATAACAAAATTCCAGCTACTTTAAATCCTCTTGTGCTTTAAGTAATTGCTAGGTTTTAGTATCATTCTTAAGTCCCTGAAGTATGCAAAAGTGCTGTAGATAAAGGTGCATACTTTCATCTGTACTCATGTGAAACAGAGAATGAATCTTTTCTTCTGGCAGATAGCTTCTATGAATATGGACCAGCTTGTGTGTGAGCCTTTAGTAAGCTTCACGGTCCCCTTTTCAAGTAAAGTGTCATGCAGAACTCCAGGAATTAAAATAGAAGAGCTGAGTACTTTCAGAGTCCTTCCTCACAATACCTCTCCTCACTGCCCGCAGGCCTCCGTACCTCATGGTGATATCTGTCCCCACCTTTGGACATGGACCACAGGGGTATTCCATCTCCATGGAGACTGGGGCAACTGAATGCTCTTTTCTTTTTTTGGTGGTGGTACGGGGAACACAGGCTATCCCTGGTTCCGTGCTCCAGTGTGGTGATTAGCAGTGTTTGGGACACCTTATGAAGTGCCGGTAATCAAATAGAGTGGACACATGTAAGTCAAGTGTTTAAACCCCTCTGAGTATCTCTCTAGCCCTGAATATTTTTTTCAAGTACTTGGACTCAGGGTGGGACACTCTAATTAAATGTGAGTCCCAGATTTGCCAGAAACAAGGAATGTGTGAAATTAGCTTTGTTCCTATGAACCTTCCTTTCCTCATCTGTAAAGTGGGAATGCATTTGGTTTGGAACAGGCATGAAAAGTTTAGTAGGAAAATAAGAATAAGTAAGCCTTCAATAAAGATTAGTTGCTGTTGTTTTAAAAGCAAAACTCAATCCCAAGTGATTCAAGGCAAAAAGAGAATAATAAAATCAGTAGATTTAATCAGTAGATTTTATAAATTGGACAAACTGGTAATTATTTAGACGCTTTTTTCCCTCGTCTTCACCCCTGTTGTAATGAACAGTTTTGCCCCAAATTATGTGTGTGTAGTAATTGTGCCCCTTCTTGCTATGGACAAAAAACTGTCTTATGTATGGTGATGCAAATGCGGATTTAAGGGATGCTAATCATATAATGAGCCGGAAGCTAATGAACAGGAAACTGAACAAAAAATGGTACAGACTGCTTGGCACCAGCAATGGCTTCGGGGCAGGAAGTAGAAACCAATCCTTTCCCAGAAAGGAAGTGATTGGGAAGGCCAGAAGTGTGGCAGGCTAAGGGGTTCCTTCGGGATTGGCTGAGAACAGATGTACTATGTGCAGAAGGGAAATCAAATTTGCTGGTCCCGCTCACTCACAAGGCAAGTTGATGCTGAAGTACTGGTATAACTTTTTCCCCTCTGCAGAGGTTGCTGCTACATTGGCCTCTACCCTGAGGTCTGTCTGATGGGTAAAATGTGCTAGTGCATTTGATAGTGTATTAGTGTCTTGATGGAATACAGTTTCTTCAGGACAGGGTGGCTTCTGCTTTATACCTCTCTCAAAAAGGTGGGCATATAGCATGTATGTGTGCATTTAGGGAAGGCTAGGGGAAAATGGAAACTTTGGAAAGTCTGGAGCCAAAAAATCGAGGAGGGGGGGATGTGAGAGAGACAAAACTGAGGAGAGAAAACACCTAAGGGGAAAGATGCTAACATCTCTGGCTGTAATTTTGGCCCTAACTGGAATCTCGAGAATCAGACTGGTACTCAAGGAACTGCCATCAGCTGCAACAAACCTAAGATTCTTTGGTTTGTTTATTTGGGAACCATAGCTTGTGGTGATCAGGACTTACTTATTCCTACCACTGTGTTCAGGGATCACTCCTGGTGATGGGGTCAGGGACCATATGGGGTGCAAGGGATGGAACACAAATTAGTTGTGTGCGTGACAAGTGCCTTTTGTGCTGTGGTGTCACTTCAGCCCAGACCCAAGAGCCTCTGTCTTTATCTTGCTTTCTTATTGCCCACCCAGACCCTCCCATTTTATAGCACCAAACAGAAAGACAATCAGCATAGTATGTGGAAGCTTAGCTTGCAAACCTGTAGCTCCGTCAGCACATAAGTGCAGTGCTGAAAGACAACAGACAAATAATGGGTGCACAATTTATAATGAAATAAGCTGTGGATTTAAATCATGATTAGGAAATAGCACCTATCTACCATTCAATAGTGATTGAAGTTTGTACATGTCTGTTAATGTCTTGAAAATTCAGCTTTCTCATTTGTAAATAAGAGGGAGGAGCCAAGGAGGTAGCTCAAGTGGTACATCACTTGCCTCTTGTCTACAAGGCCTGGAGAGATCCCCAGCACCACGCCTTTGATCACCACCAGGAGTGACCTCTGTTTAGAAAATGAGATTAAGAATAGTATCACCTAGTTGTTGTAGTAGGCAGGAGGACTTAATGAGATAATGCAAATAGTAGCCATTCAAAAACAGTAAGAGTGCCGGGCGGTAGCCCAGCCGGGTAGGGCGTTGGCCTTACAGCTGCCAGCCCATGCCAGCCAGGGTTCGATCCCGGCATCCCATATGGTCCCGAGCACCGCCAGGATTAATTCCTGAGTGCAGAGCCAGGAGAAAACCCCTGAGCATTGCTGGGTGTGGCCCAAAAGCAAAAAAAAAAAAATAATTAAATAAAAACAACAGTAAGAACTCTGTGACTGGTAGTTACAGGGATCTGTTTGCAATAGCCAAATTCGAGTGTCTGGGCCAATCATAGCTCTTTTATCTATATCTATATTTATCTATTTATCTATTTATCTCTCTATATATATCTATTTCTAGTTTTTGGTGAATTTAGTCAGAATATTCTAGCCCAGGGACTTTCGCAGTTGTTTCCATTTCTTTCTTTTAAAAAAATAGTTATGTCACAGTGAGATAGACAGTTACAAAGCTGTTCTTGATGGTGTTTCAGTCATACAGTGTTGCCGCACCCATCTCTCCACTAGAGCACATTTCCCACCACCAGTGTCCCCAGATTCCCTTCCCAACCAACCCCTACCTTCCTCTATGGTAGAATACTTTCTCTCTCTCTCTCTCTCTCTCTCTCTCTCTCTCTCTCTCTCTATCTCTCTTCTTTTGTGCATTGTGGTTTGCATTTCTTTTTGATTAAGTCTAAAAAACATAATTTAAATGTTGTCTTTTAACATTACGTATTTTGTTCAGAGTAGGGAGGTATAATGAGTAGATAAGATATGTAACCACTTATTTTAAAGATAAAGATAATAGTAAAGATACTATTTTTAAATAACTAATTTTAATTTTATTTTATTGAATCACCATACGATGGAACATTACAATGTTGCTCATGATTTAGTTTCAGTCATATAGTGTTCAACACCCATCCCTCCACCAGTACACATTTCCCAATGTGCCCCATTTCCCTCCCACCCCACCCCACAGCCTGCCTCTATTGCTTTCGCTCTCTCTCTCTCTCTCTCTCTCTCTCTCTCTCTCTCTCTCTCCTTTACACATTCTGGTTTGCAACATAGACTCTGAAAGGTTATCATGTATCTCTCTTGGATCATAGGTCTTTAAATTAGAAAGAGATTTCTTCCAGTCTCATAATTACTGCATGTGTATACTTCCTTCCTGATCAGAGGCAGGGCATTATTACTAAATTGGGTGAGATGGGAGAGCAGTGATACTTGTCAGTTTAAGGCGATTAGAATTTTTACAATTTTCTCTTGGTGGGTCACATCCAGAGATAAGCAGCTGACCCCTTAGCAGCAGGATGGAAAGGCAGCCAGCCCTGGTTTACACAAATGAACTTATTAAGGATTTATAAAGCCATCTAGTTAATCAGAAAGGAGGAGAGTGAAAGAGCCTTTATTTTTCTTTCTCTTTTTTTAAGCCATGATTACGCCTGCTGGACGGTTAAAGCACAGTTTCCATTATACTGTTGTTGTCACTCTGTTGGGGTCAGGCTTCTGAGCGAAGATACAGCTGGTGGGTGGGTGCTGTGAGCTGCTAATTGATCCTAGGGTGTGGAGACCGAGGCAGCCTTGTCACAGCCTTTGATTTCGAATGCCCTGGGTTCGCCAGGTTGACCTGCACTTCCTAAGTTGACCTCTAGTTAGGTCTCTGTGACTCGTAGCATGAGGTCCTCATTTATGAGTTTCCCAGGCATGTTTTAGAAAAACGTGAGTTTGGATCTTCATTGGATGAAATTGGGGTTTAATGCCTTTCCAGATATTTTATAGTGAAGAAGTATACTAGCTCAGTGGGCAGAAACATGGTGGTTGCATGACATTGTCTCTTTTCACTGGTAGTAATAGCATTCAATTCTTCCCCAAGAGGCTTTCTCTGTGTCCATTTTTTCTCAAACTATTCAGCTACCTCAGACTTGCACACAGCAAGGCAACAGCTGTGATCTCTGTTCCTGCACATGGACTTTTCAGCTTCATTGAGTAAACCAGTGCAGGTGGCCAAATCAGAAAAAAATCATGAATAAAAAGGTAGGGGTGGGAGAGGGCACTAGGGAACTCTTAAATAGTAACCAAGGGAGGACTTTGGGCCCCCTCCTGGTGGTTGATTCTCAGATAACCAAGACTGCAACTTTGACTGCGGTGCAAAGACCAAAGATGTGGTCTCAGGCCTGAGGCGCCAGGAATGGCAACATTGGGGACAGGACCCAGGCTCCTGTGGGCATGCATGTCAGTCAATCAGAGTCACTACAAAGATTCACAGCCACCCAATAATCGAGGCCACCAAGGCTAAATCTAGCAGGTGTAGAGAGAGGCTATCGTGGTGCCAGGTGTTGAATGCAGCATGTGACACATGCCAGTCATGTATCCTGTACCTGCAAACTATCTCTGTATTTTACCAGTGTGTGGTAATCACTAGGAAGACACTCCACCTGGAAATTTAAAGCTGATTTCATACCTCTCTAACCTACTTTGCAGCCATGTGTGCCTCACCAATAACTAAGCTTCCTAACCAGATTGCGCGCCACTTGTTTAACAACGACAAAGATTATAAGACTTAAGGTGTATCCGTGTTTGAACCATCCTTTCCAGTCTGATATTATTTCAGTACTAGTTTCCCCATTTGAGTTATTTCACAGGTAGTTTATCATATAAAAGGATGAGAATAGGTATCTGTACCCAAGGAAAACTTGGACATGTGTATTTCAGATAACAAACTAGCCCCAGCAGAGACCCTTAGTTACTTAATAATATACTTATAAAAGATCTAGACAATCTTTGGCCATGGATAAAGTTTCTGTAGCACAGAAGTTCTGAGACACTATGCACCATTATGATAAATTAGATGTCTTTGTTTGTTTGTGGGGCGGCAGGGCATATATCTTTTAGCGCTCTAGGGCTTATTCATTTCTGCTCACTTCTGGTGATCGGGACACCTTATGCAGTTTAAACCCAGAGTCAGCCTTGCCTCCTGTACTATCTTTCCAGCCCATGTTGTCACTTGTCATGTCTTCCTGTTGTTCATTGATTTGCTTGATCGGGTGCCAGTAATGTCTCCATTCGTTGAAATGAGTCACACTATTGAACTGTTTTTTGGCATAACTATCCAGATACTATGGGTAGCTTAAGACTCTGCCATGGCTCTATAAGTTTCATCCCAGAGGGCCAGTCTTTTGCTATCTCCTTGTCCAGGCCTAGGAGGCAGAGCCTGGTTTTAAAACCGACCTTATCTACTATGCCATTCACTTATGTGGCTGAGGCTGCCTTTGCTGCCCTGCAGCTTCTGGTGGCTGGGAGGGTATCTCTGGGAGAATTATCATTATTATTATTTTTTGTTAAATTTTTTTTTTAATTATAAATAATTAAAATTTTTTAAATGCCATGATTTACCAAGTTGTTCATAATTCAGTTGTTTAGAACCTTAAATGTACCAACACCAATCTCACCACCAAGGTGTAGTCACCTGTTGCTTCTTCAAATAATCCGTTTCCACCTATGACCCAGCCTGCCACCGAGACACAAACAGATTTATTTCATTTTGTTTGTTTACAATGCACGAAGTAAAATGAATTATAAAATGACTTTAATGATGTGTTTGTGATCAAGTGATATATCTCCCTACAATGATGTTTTTTCAAAGTTGTTGTCTGAGGATCTACTGATGATCTACTGTATATTAATTACTAGTTGAACCTTTGTATCATTGTTGCATTGCCAAAAACAGTCTTATAAGGAAGTAGGAATGATAATCCTGCAGGTAGATGCACTATTTTATTCATTCTCAGTCTATTCCTCCTACCACTCCCATGCAATTTTTAACATCAGTTTTAATTACTGATGCGAAGTAAGAATAATCACAGAAACATTAATTAATGTGTATTTAAAAGCAAAATAAATAAATGCATTAAAATGAAACACAAAGTCTTTATACATATTTTTGTTTCTAGCTTTAAAATACTAGGTGATAACCCATATTAATGAATATTTCTTTGGTCCTTGCTTGAATTTATCTGCCTGTCACTTAATTCACTGGAGATAGAAGGAAAGAAAAGAAATGAAGAGGCACCATTTATCACCACATAAGGAATCTTAGAGATATACTCAATGCCCCTTACATAAGTATCACTAAGTATTTCCCTTACTGGCAAGTCCTGGAACTGGATCACAGGTAACTGCAGGCCTAGCTCAGATCTGTCATGGCTCCCATCCTTTAACCTCATTGACTCCACTTTGGCACAAACAGAGTCACTGGATTGAAGCTGAAGGCTTTTCAGATGAATTACATGTTCTTTATAACATCTATGCTGTTTATAGGCTTTTGGACTTTTTTTATGGCCCAGCTCATTTATTCAGACCAGCACACAAAATAACATGGACCCTAGGCACCATCAAGGGTAACCCCAAGCACAGGGCTTCGATTTTGCTCAGAGTGCAGTCTACACAGGAGAGAGAAAGAAAAGAGGAGGAGAAGGAGGAGGAGGAGGGAGAGGGAGAAGGGAGGAGGAGGAAGGAAGGAAGGAGGAAGGAGGAGGAAAGGGAAAAGAACTAATGAGAGAACAGGAAGGAGATGAAGGAAGGAACGAAGGAAGGAAGGAAGGGAAAAAGAGAGAGAAGAAAAGAAAGAAGGAAGAGAGAATTACTTGTCATAGAATTTACACACTGGTGGAAGGGACAGTTGTTGGTATATTGTAGGCTGAAACCCAGTGATGAACAAATTTGAAACAGTGTATCTCAAAATGATTCAATACCAAAATTCAGATAATTAAAACAAATACCTTCTCCTCCATGTACTGCCTTTGCTTTGAAATGCCGAGTCATCTACTTTTATAGTCTCAGGATTACAGTGCCAGTTTTCAACTCTTACTGCTGGTGATAACCTGGTGCTCTCTTCATTCAACTTTCCCTTCTGTTTCCAATAATTTAAGTGTGACAGGCAGATAAGGTTCAGAAACACCGGGACTAAAGAAACATTTATTACTCTTCTCATGTTCGGCTGCAATAGTATTACTCATCTCTGCACTTTCAAAATGAGTGAGTGTCACCGAAGATTACCTTGGCGAATCAAATCTGAAAAATTGATTCCACATCATCTGTTACTTTAATTTTCCATACTTTTATTAGGAATATTGCAGACACTGGAACAAGATAACCAGAAATACGATGGAGATGTGGAGCAATGAGAGAAGTTTCCTCTCAGTGAGAATGTAAGAACTGGCTGAAGAAAATGGCCGCACGAACCTGCTTATGCTTTGCACACAGGAGGTCAAGTTCTTTTCTCAGTACTTCATGATCCCTGAGGCCTGGGGACCCCCCAAGCCAGGACCAGAGATGAGATTCTGGCGCCCTTTCTGCCTATCCCTTAGCCAAGCCTGTGTTCCCAGCAAAATTTATTCATATTTTTTAGACTTGGAAACAATCAAAAAGTCCTGTGATGGTGGTATTAAATCTAACGCTTTGTGATGCATCTTCGCTGGTGAATCTACTTACAGGGTTAAAAATATTAAAATAAACCCAAATCACTTGGAAAAACAGGAGAAGCCTAAATGAATGTACTGACTAAAGGGGCTAAAACCAGCTAGAAAAGACTACCTACAATATAAACCTAGGTACAGGCGTGGCATCTGGAAAGAGCAATTACTAGCCAGGACCAGAACATTGGAAACTGTACGCACCAGGGTTCAAGAGTAAATCTTTGGTGAACAAGCCCAGAGCATGGAAGGTTTACAGGGCAAATGTGAAATACTCTGTGTTTTGTTATAGATCCATGCCCGATATCATGTCTTCGAAGTGTATGAATTTTTGTGAGAGAGCCATCATTTTAAATGGGTGATTAAGTTGCCCGAGATGTAATCATTAATTTACCACTGTAGTGCTGACTGATAACTGGGGCTGGGGATACATGGAAATGTCCTAATGTTCTTCTTACATTTTATATTTGAACCTAAAATTTCTCTTTAAAATGTCTTTTAAAACATTTTACAAAATAAAACACTGGTGATGGGATAGTCCTTATTAAGCCACATTGCTTCCATCAAGAGATGTAACAGTCCACCTGAATATGTTTGGAATAAACTTATCTTTTTTGCTTAATGTGGCTATATCAGTCATTGAACTGTATTTATTTCTGGCTTTGGGATTATATCATGTCAGGTTTATGACCTCTAAATACATTAGTTGCTGTTTTTAATTTCAAAATGGTGCATATTGAAACTTAATTGTTTAACCTCCTTTGAGATATTAATTTTGCATTATAAAGGGAATGAAATTGTTTATCGAAAACTATTACGGGCTATAATAAATCTTTGAGCCATGTTTATTCAAAGCAGTCATATGTTCCAATTAATTTGGTGTTGGAATGGTATATGGAAGCAGGTGTTTAACACAAACAAGTAATTCTTTTAGCTTTTGGTGATCTTCTTGTGTATTCAAAATCTATCAGAGATCCTCAAAGGGCAAATGCTGATTTTTCATTTTCTCTGTAAATCACTGAAATACATGAGCTTCATCCCGAGGGTGAGTTTTGTTCATGCTCATCTACAAACAGATTGCTCACTCAAAGTGTCAGATGTAATTACTCTTATCCAGCTTTTGCGTGCCGCGTAACCAGCCCTGACATTAAGTTAATATCTTTTCCGTGTTTGCCATGAGTACACTGCACAGGTAATTGGTATTATGAAACTTTGCCCTTTGAAGCTGTAGCTCATTGATAGAAATCAGCAGATTCTAAAGCCTTTTCCAGAATCTAGAAAAAAAGATAATGATGATAGTACATTATACACAAAAATGGTAGAAAGAATAATGATTATTCAAATGTTGTTGGAATTGCTCCCAAACCCGATTCTAGTTCATTTCTTTGATTCAGCTTTTCAGGTTTAGCCTTTAAATTGCTGTGTATTACTTCAATGAAGGATGACATCAAGCAAAACATTCATTATGTAAAATCAAAAAATCAAAACTGTTTAGACAGTTGTAATCTACAAAGAATAGAAATGCTTGCTTTTGTTCTGTACTGTTGACCCTTCTCTGTCCTATGCTGATAGTTGCTGATTCAACTTTTTGAGTATACAAATGATTCCTCTTTTCAGTGTGTGAGAATGATACTCAGTATTTGTTTCAAGTAGGAGTGATCTTTTGGCTGACAGAGAAACATAGAAAAAAGCCAGGTTAACTAGTATAATATGTAATTTTGTTAAGACAAAGAGTCTGGCAGTCAGAAGCAGGAAAATATAGTGCACCTAGATTTTGCTCAGGAATAAAAGCTTTTGCTTTCAGCTATTCTTTCTATCTCTAAATTGTACTCCTAGTTCTAAGTCTGAGTTGGATGACTAATATGATCCATGCTTTTATTCATCAAAGAGGAGAGGGCAAAATGCACACACCCTTTATAAAACCATTTTCTGTAATTGAAAGCATCATTGTGATAAAATGAATTACTTTCAGTGTTTAGGTAATAATATCAAGAACTTTAAGTCTACATGTGGAATAGTGTAGGCTAGCTTCGATGTGGGAAATACGTCTTCTTCATAAAGCTTCCTTAAGGAGGGCTGCTTGCCTCCCCCAAACAGTGCCGGGAGGGATTGAGGCACATTTCCCAGCAATAGGCCAATGGGGCCAGAGAGTTTAACATTTAGGCCCAACTGGCGCAGTACTGCTTGGACAAGCAGCACTTGGGACAGCTACCAGCATAGTCCAGTGGTGCTCCAGGGACCTGAGGTTATACCTATGAAGTGTTCGAAGCTGTTGTGTGATGCTGGGTTTCAAACTGGCCATGAGCTCCTTCTCAAACCACATAGTACCATTTTTATGCCTTATAGTGGTTCTCAAACATTAATATATATCAGAATCATGTAAAATGTTTTTTATAGTATATTCTAGTTTCAACTCCAGAATTTTCTGACTCACTGTGGCTGAGAAGGCTCCCAAATTTCAGTTTTTTTAGTTCAACTAAGTTTTGTCTATTAGGTGATACAAGTGCTGGCGATATAGAGAAAGTAAGTACCCAGAGAGTTAAATTTTATCTGCAATAGATCAAAATCTTTAACTGAGAGAAATTCAGAAAAATACTCTGAAGCCTTAACTTGCGCATGACTTTACTGTGATTCAGTTTAACACATTTATGTCAGCTTGTAATGCTAGTGGCTCTCACGCCTGAATGCAATTTAATGGTGCCTAAATTGCTTAGCAATGGCATCAACATGTAATTCTTCCATCAGGTTTTTTGATGCTTATTTTGCTTGTTCCTGCCCAGATGCTCATACATTCATGAGAGAAGAAGCCAAGGGTCAAGAATTACACTGAATTATTTGGAATTGGTGTTGAAAATTATAGTCCTGAATCTATTTACAAACAACTTTATGAAATCATGGTACGCCCACTGCTAGGAAGGGCAAGATCACTGGTTCATTTCCTGCTTATCCTGATAGCAGAATATAAGAGAGATTACAATACAGAGGCCAAATTTCAACATTATACTATTCTATTTTGGTAGTTGCTCTCCAGTTTTGTTTTGAACTGGAGGTTCTGTCCTGTGACTTCTCAAAGTCCCTGGGCCAACACATTTGTTTCCAGGGATTTCTTACGTGCTACTATATCCAGTTCATCTTATATTGCTATTCTAGCACAGGCTAGTTCTCATTTTTTTATCAAAGACTCACGGCAATCATCATTCCTGGGAGAATTCCTGATGTAGTTTTGCTCTATAAAGGGAAGCGGATCTGGAGGTGAAGTGAGAAAGGTTAGGAGACCATTTTATTCTGCTAGTTATTCACCAGTGTGACCTGAGTTTCAGTGCCTGAGACTGAGGGAGCAAACAGAACAATCAAACCATAAATCTATGAAGTACAAATGAGAAAAAGCTATTGCAAGCAATAACGCAGGTATCCGAGGATCAGCGACATAACATTTACTGAAAAGTGACCCATCCTCCCTACACAGAAAACTAGATTTACCTGTAAAAAGATTTTAAAAATGAGTGAAATCCAGAAGGTAAGGTTTTATTAACAGGTGCCTTTGTTCTCACGTGTGCATCTTTTCAGTAAAAAAAATTTACCACCGCCCCAGAAGAAGGCTGATAGAACATTCCCTGGCTCCTGCTACTTATTAATTACCATAAGAAACATTGAGAGCATAGTAACTGTGGGGGCCAGGCGCCAATATAGTTTGTACTGCTGCTCTCCAACCCTGTCCAGGGACTAATTGGACTATTAGAATTCAAGTATGGCTTTGAAAATCAGTGGATTTCTACCGTTGAACCTTAAGCTACTGGTTTCTGGACTGATATTAAGAACAGGTGCCGATCTGCAGGTGACAAAAGGTCAAAAGAACACAATTTAAACCTCCACCACTTGGCGAGGAAAGAGGTTTCAATGTCTAATGAAACATATTGCTAAGACAAGGAAATAAAACTCTAGTGTAAGAACTCTATGGGAAGAGGACTGAAATTAGAATTCCTTATGAATCTAGGATCCCGTATTGTATTACGTTTCAAATGTGTCTTGCATGTGACAGTAGTTTACATATGCTTCTTGTTTTCTGTAGTGTACATATTCCATCACGCTTTCTGAAAACACATTACTAATACATACTTGCTTCCCATCCTAAGCATTAGGATAATATACTTCATTACAATAAGCTTGGATGAACCAACATCTTATGTTGCACACAAACACTTCCTATTTTCTTCCGAGAGTTAAAACGGAACTTCAGCTCATGTGGCCTATAAAATATTTCTTAAAATAAGGGGCCAAAGTTATATCACAGCAGTAGAGTATTTGCCTTTCATAACCTGAGTTTGATCCCTGGCATCCCATATGGTCTCCGTAAGCGCCACCCGGGGTATTTACTGGCGATGCAGACAAGAGGCCAAGCTCTGAGAAATACATTGCTGGGAATGGCCCCAACAGTATAAAAAAAAGGTTTTAAAGAATACAAAATCAGCATACATCTCAATATCCAGGCACACACAGAAGTAAAATTCCGAAGAAAGGTGTAGGCCACTGAAATATTTGTGAATTGATCGGTGACTTGCATTCTACCCTTAATAATTGTGAAATGGGAGATTTAGCGGCTGATATACCAAGGTATTAGGATTTATTGCCTGTCATAACTTTGAGACCCTGAGTTCAAGCCCCAGTACCAGATAGCCCCTGAGGATGGCTGGAAGTATTCTTGCCCAGCTTTGCAGCACATTACTACCACCTGGCTGTAAAGGAAGTGAGGAGCAAGAGCCTACTGTAAAAGAATTTGGAAGGATTAGGCAAAATAAAGGGACATAAAGAACTTGGAGAATGTCCACAGTGCCTATTAACAGTTCAATAAGTGCTCTCTTTCACCTCTGATCATTTTTCTTTTGTTTTCTCCTACACCTCCTTCTCTAATTTTATTCCCATGCTTTTTTCTGCTGGGTCTGCAGCCTATTTTTGGAATTAAATCCTGGCTCTGCATGCAGAACTTTACTCCTGGTGGTGCTTTCAGAGATCCATCTTCTGGATCAGGGAGATTGTCGAACCCAGGTTGGCTGCCTGGCAAGGCCAGATACCTAATCTCTATTCTACCTCTTGACTTTGCAAAAGCTTTAGTATTTATACCAATAAACAGCCTTGCTCAAAAGAATCCCCTCAGTGAGTTTCTGTCCCTAGTTAGCACATTTGGAAGCTAGCTTAGTTTCAGAGTCTGCTGGTGAAACAGCCCATCAGCTGCTGGCTCAAAGGACCAGCAGCTCAAGGATCCTTAGCTCAGCTGGGCAGCGTATCACCTTTCCCGCCTCCACCTTGTTTGCCTGAGGAATCTTGAAACAAGAAAGCTATATAGAGCTGAAATTACAAGGTATAAACATCAGACATTTAGCTCTAGTAAATCCATAGTAGATTTATTTTAAGACACATTTTGTAAAGTTGTGCAGTACCAACGGCTGAGATCAGTTTTTTTGAAACAACATTGCATGATTCACAAGCCAGAACTCCTTTTTACCTAATCTGGCTGAGCCTCTTTTGGGACAGCCTTGGGTAAAAATAGTTTGCTGTGTTTTGTAAATAACTATGAATTGTTACTGGTATCTGGCACTTATCAGTAAAAACACGAGTGAAACCCACTGACTCTGCGGCCAGGTAACCTGTGAGTGGTGGCATAAAAAACCATACCGAAAACTAGCAGTAAGGCTGCACAATACTAAGGAAAAGTTAGTGAGTTAGCAGGGCCTCTATTCTAATGATCTGATGGAATGGTTTGAAATATCTCCATTCCCCTGGAATACAACCTTAGGTGCCTCCAGGCTTTGCTGCATGAGACAGGTCATATGGAGAGATGTTACTGGTGCCCACCGAGCAAATCAATGATGAACAGGAAGACAGTGATACAGTGACAGTGTAAATAACTGAGGAAAAGTACTAAAACAGGTTTTCAACTAATTAAAATTATTTTGGAATTTGATTTTTTTCCCAGTCTCCATAGTAAGAACCTATTGGAGCGCAGTGCTGCCCGACTTTGCTTCATACTGTCCACACGGATGCTAGCACGACCTTGGAGTGGACTTGGCAAGAACACTTGGCTGATGTAAGCCTCAGGTATTTGCTGCTGTCTGATGATAGAAGCTTGCCTGCCTTCATTCTGTGAAGCTGCTATTAACACGTTTGGTTCTCAAAGGGGCACTTCTTGGGAGGAGTTAACGTAGCAGAGCCAGAATGAACACCAAGCTCCTCAGTTGACTGTGAAGAGGGAGGATTCAAGGAACTAGCTAATAAAGTTCTTGATAGGAGTCTGCAATGAAACAAAATCCATATCTCTGCTTTTGTATCGTACCATTGACTAACTGTACATTTAACTTTATCACAGGAGTCTTGTTTCTAGCTCCCTGTTGTTTTCAGGTAATTTTATCTAGGAAACATTCCAGGCTTCTTATCTTGGAAAAGTTGGTATGGTAGGTTTCACTGGGACAATCCTAGGACACAAATTTCAGCATTTCAGGGCAATCACAAGGATCATTAAATGTACATACTGTTTCCCAATTAGTCTGCAATCGCGAAATTATTGTCTTCTCTGAGCAGGCTGGAAGTTTTTTGTCTTTTCAGGGAGGACTGTTCAGATAAAATATCAGCTCAGAACCCATTATAAAACCTTTACTAAAACAAACAACAGATTGAAACTGATCACATATTCCATGATGGAACCTCCTGATGGAGCCAGTACTAGTATTTGTGAAAAACAATACATATTGTTTTTCAATTAATTCTGACAGCTATTCCTGGGAGAATTTGTGATGCTATTTGCTTCAAAGTAATGGTACTGGGTGAATAAAGGAACAGGTTAGAGTCACTTTTGTCCTTCAGTCATGGGAGACACAAGTGATCTGGTTTCCAGTAGAGAGAGAAGCTGAAACTGAGGCAGAAGACAGGCTATAAAGCCATTAGATGGACTTGAAGCTCAGATGGTGGAAACAGACAAGCCCATGCATTTAACAAGTTAATGAGTGCCATCTGTCTCTAACATCCACTATCCTGATTCTTCATAATGTGTGTTCCTCTCTTCTCTCCAAGTCTCACTTTGGCCCTATTATCTCATAACAGCTACATTGTTTCAGGAGTAGATGAATCAAGACCTTCCATCACTTTAACTCCATTTAGTCGGTCATTCATTCAGTTGAGTGCTAATTACGTGCCAGGCGCCATGCTAAGTGTGCGAGACACAAAGCCGATCAAGGGCATTTCCTGCTCTCCACACTGAGGAGCTCCCAGGCTCCCAGCAGGCAGAACTTTACATAAGCAAGTACTGAGCACAGATTCTTGGTGGCTCCCTAATCTGTGTCTGTGTGAGTAAAAAAAATCTCTGGCCTGGGACAGAGAAACAAATGTAGTTGCAGTTCAGTATAAACTGATTGGCACAGGAAGACATTTTCTGAGCAAGAGAGCATGTAAATGCTTTACAGAAGATGACTGGGCCTCAGGAATGAAAAAAGAGGTAATGCTAGCCAGGCAGGAGGGAATCCTGGGATATGAAGTGTAGCTTGTAGTAACAACTTATCAGCTTTGTATTATAAGTTTGTTATATAACAACTAATAACTATAGAGTTAACACAATAAGGAATATTGCTAACAGCTAGAGTTATTAATAGTTGTTGCATTACAAGAATAAGCAATCTGAAAGGACTGTAGATGACCTTTATTAGCAGTGAGCAGAATGAGATCTGCAGGGATGATTATGCTGAGTCTGAACGGTAAGTACCGTTGGCCCCAGGAACTCCTGAGGAGAGTCACATGATTAGGGGGTTTTCTACTGGTGCTCTGGAGTAAGGTATTTTTGATGCTGGTGGTAGGAGCCTGTAAGGAGGTCAGTACTAAAGTAGAGTGAAAATCAGCAGTCAGGTGAGGTCACAGCTGAATCGAAGACTTCCTGGTAGGAGAGGAAGAACAAGAGAATGTGATGTTTGCTTACAGTCTGCAGTCTAAGAACGGTATTAAATCAGGCTCTTGCATGTGTAATATGAAACATAAAGATGGGGGAGATAGAATTCATTTTAAAAATGCATTAGAGCACCATGATTTGTAAATTACTGAGTTGAGTTTTAGGCACACAGTAATTCATCACCCGATCCTTCCACCAGTCTCAACTTTCCTCCGCCCCAGTGTTCCCAGATTCCTTCCCCACCCCAAGCCACACTTGCCCCACCTGTCATACGGCAGGCTGGCCTAAAGTTTCTATTATTTGCTGCTTAGATCTCATGTTTTCAATTTTCTGTGAATCTGTGTTTTGGATATATGTTTCATATACCCCTCGGTCATAAACATTCTCTGATGGCGCTGACACAATTTTACTCTATTAGCCATTCTTACTATTTATAGCTGTCCCTGATTTCCTTCCTTCTTTGTCTCCTCTCTAGCAGCTCTGGGGTCAAGTTACATTGTGCATGCCCCAATAGTACAGTACATTTTCTCATCTGGTAGCTGCTATGTTCACAGACTGCGATCATCCTGTGTTTGTCTTTCTTCTTCTGTCTTACTTCATTCAACATATTATCACGTTTCTTTTTATGCGGGAAATTGCATGAATTCAATGTATTTCCTTGTAACTCGTGGTATTCCATTGTGTATAGAGTACCATATCTTCTTAAATCTTTTCATCTGTCTTTGGATACCTAGGTTAATTCCATATCCTTGTATTTTGCTAATTGCCCAGCAATGATAATGAGTGTGCATATATTTTTAGAAGCTTTTTGTGACCTTTGAAACAGAATCCCAGAAGTGAAATTGTTTGGAGTTACAGTGAGTTGTTTGGTTACAGTTTACTGAGAACTCTTCATACTGGTTCCACAAAGGGCTGAACCAGACAACTACTTTCCACCAGCAGTGGATAAAGAATTCTTTTACAGGAGGTAGAATTCTGAGGCAGAAAATTTTTACTACGAAATGAAGGGTTTGAAAGGATCCTGGGATGAATGGAGAGGGTGAATCTCCAAAAGAAGGAAAAGACAGAGTCCTTATAATTTTGAGACTTTCTAGAATCATGATTTTAACTTGAGTGGTATGATTAATGGGCACATTTCCATTTTCTGTGATGAATGGACCAGGCAGCACTGTAGCACACAAGAGCCCTTTAATTCTCCCAGAGGTTGCCCCTATTGCTCCTGCTCTGTCACGTTTATTTCTCTGGTTCTGAGTAGGTATTACACATTGATTCAATTCTAACAAATAAAACTTAATGCAGAACACCTAAAGCACTCTTAGTTCACCATAAATTATCATATGTTCAGACATTTTGTATTCTGTCATTCATGACTATTCAAAGGCTAGATTGCACTTTTTGCTAGCTTTACGCCTGCTTCTGTGTGACCGAGCAGCCTGGGGCCCGGACAGCTGCTTTGCATAGGCCCCTCTACACCTCACCAAACTGCCACCAAACAGGCCCTCTTTCACCTGCACTTTTTGCTAGTTGGATTGCCTCTCCTATGTTTGCTGCGATAGCCAGTTGGAAGCCTACAACGTTCTCCCAAATACTTGGAAGATGCAGCTTCAGAATTACTGCCCACCCTATGAGACCCTTTTATGTTTCCTAATTTCAAGGTAACGCGCTTTCTCCTTAACTGCCTCACGGCCGTGTGCCGAGTCTGTACCATTTTATCACTTTACTCCTTACATTAGTTATTTATGGTTTGCCGGTCTTTGTCTCTTCCCTACTCACATACAGCTCTTTGAGAATGCTCCTTCGACCACAGCACCTTTTCTATGTATTTTTAAAATAAGACTAAATCTGAAGATAAAGAGACTTATAATTTACAGCCTTTGTCCTTAGGTTTATTAAATAAGTTTTATAATTTAGAGACATTCTTTGACATTCAGGAAGTAACTCAGACATCTAATACCATTCATTTTTTCAGAAATAGTTAAAGGAAGAAGATGAAAGCTTTATTGTCTTTCACATATTTCTCCATCAAGTACTACCCAGGCCCGACCCTGTATAGTCTTTCACATATTTCTAATGGCCTATTATATAGTCATTTAAACAATTAGTCAAAATAATTTTAAGTTTCATGGGGTAGTTGTCATGTTTTTGGCTTGTATTATGTTGCTTGAAGAAAATTACTTATTTCTTTATATGAAGAACACATTTATAAGAATATTTAGTAATTATGTTTTTTGAATCTGTTTAATCCTTTAAGTTTAGAAAGTATTTGTTTTTTTTTCTTTTTTTTAAATTTATTTTTTTTAATTAATTTTTATTTTACAATTATGAAGAATACAATTAAAAAGTTCATATTTGGGTTTAATAGCATAGTGTAACAGCACCCATCCCGCCACCAGTGCCCATCTCCCACCACCAACATCCAGTTCCTCCCCCCCAGCCCTCCTCCGTAGCAGGTTCTTTATTACTTTCCATTTCTCTATCTTTCTCTTTTCCTTCCTCTCAGCTATGGATTCTAGAACATACATTAAAGGGTTGTCCTGATATATCTTTTGCCTCTATTTAATGCTTTCAGTTTCTAGGTTGGCATTAGTACCCTCCACAATTGTTAGCACACTATTCCATTTTCTGTCTTACCTAGCCTCAGCTCCCACATGTTTGTGATAATTTCCACCTTTGACGAACCTCCTGATGTATGTTTCACTTCACCTTGGATATTGGTATCTTAATAGTACCTATATATTTATGTTATGCAGATAAATGCAGTAATTCTGTAACTGTCTCTCTCCTTCTAGCTAATTTTGCTCAACATAATTTCTCCATGTCCATCCATTTATAAATCAAATTTATAACTTGCCTCTTTCTAACAGCTGCATAGTATTCCATTGTGTAGATGTACCAACTTTTTAACCAGTCATCTATTTTGGACACTCGGTTGCTTCAGATTCTGGCTATTGTGAATAATGCTGCTATGAACATAAAAGTAAGGATAGTATTTCGCTGCGTATTTTTGGTTTCCCAGAGTAAATTCCCAGGAGTAGGTGGCTGGGTCAAAAGGGAGTTCAATTCATGTCTTTGGAGAAATGTCTCCATATTGTTTTCCAGAACCTTGCCAGCGAGCATTCCCAACAATGGATGGAGTGTCCCCTTATCACCATACCCGCGCCAGCACTTACGTTCTTTTCTTGCTGAATATGTGCCAGTCTCTGTGGTGTAAAATAGGTATCTCATTGTTGTTTTGATTTGCATCTGATGGAGTGATAGTGATGATGAGCATTTTTCATATGTTTTTGGCCATTCAGATCTCTTCCCTCATTGAGTTTCTGACTATTTCTTCTCCCCATTTTTTTAATGGAGGGTTGTTTG
>JAJIBD010025079.1:0-62830 GCA_021461705.1 Cryptotis parvus
CAAATTTTTTTTTTTTTTTTTTTTTTTTTTTTTTTTTTTTTTTTTTAATTAATTTTTTTATTTTTTACAATTACAAAGATATACAATTAAAAAGTTCATATTTGGGTTTTGGTCATACAGTGTAGCAGCACCCATCCCACCACCAGTGCCCATCTCCCACCACCAACGCCCCCGGTTCCCTCCCCTCCCCCCAGCCCTCCTCCATGGCAGGTTCTTTTATTTCTTTCCATTTCTCTCTTTCTCTTTTCCTTCCTCTCCAGACTATGGATTACAAAACATACATTAAAGGGTTGTCATGTGTATCCTTTTGCCTCTATTTAATGCTCAGTTCTAGGTTGGCATTAGTACCCTCACAAATTGTTAGCACACTGTTCCATTTTCTGTCTTACTTAGCCTCTGACTCCCACACGCTTGTGATAATTTCCACCTTTGACAGAACCTCCTGATGTATGTTTCACTTGACCTTGGATATTGGTATCATAATATGTACCTATATATTTATGTTATGCAGATAAATGCAGTCATTCTGTAACTGTCTCTCTCCTTCTGGCTAATTTCGCTCAACATAATCTTCTCCATGTCCATCCATTTGTAGGCAAATTTTATAACTTCATTTTTCCTAACAGCTGCATAGTATTCCATTGTGTAGATGTACCAAAGCTTTTTATCCAGTCATCTATTTTCGGCACTCGGTTGCTTCCAGATTCTGGCTATTGTGAATAATGCTGCTATGAACATAAAAGTAGGGATGGTGTTTCCGCTGCGTATTTTTGGTTTCCCAGAGTAGATTCCCAGGAGTGGTATGGCTGGGTCAAATGGGAGTTCAATTTCTAGTCTTTGGAGGAATGTCCATATTGTTTTCCAGAAAGGCTGTACCAGCCGGCATTCCCACCAACAATGGATGAGTGTCCCCTTTCCCCACACCCACGCCAGCACTTGTTGTTCTTGTTCTTTTGAATATGTGCCAGTCTCTGTGGTGTAAAGTGGTATCTCATTGTTGTTTTGATTTGCATCTCTCTGATGATTAGTGATGATGAGCATTTTTTCATATGTTTTTTTGGCCATTCGAATTTCTTCCTTGCTGAAGTTTCTGTTCATTTCTTCTCCCCATTTTTTGATGGGGGTTGTTTGTTTTCTTCTTGTAAAGTTCTACCAGTGCCTGATATATCCTGGATATTAACCCCCTTATCAGATGAGTATTGGGTGAATATTCTTTCCCATTCTGTGGACTGCTTTTGTATCTTAGTCACTGTTTCTTTTGAGGTGCAGAAGCTTTTAGTTTCATGTAGTCCCATATATTTATCTTTTCTTCTAGTTGCTTTGTTAGAGATGTTTCATCTTTGAAGATGCCTTTAGCTTCAATGTCATGGAGGGTTTTTTTCCTATATTTTCTTCAATGTACTTTATGGATTCAAGTCTGATATTGAGATCTTTAATCCACTTTGATCTGATTTTTGTGCATGGTGTTAGACACAGGTCCAAATTCATTTTTGGACCTGTGTCCCAAAAACCATATGATCCTATCAATAGACAGAGAAAGCATTTGACAAGATCCAGCACCCGCTCATGATTAAAACCCTCCAGAAAATGGGAATTGAAGGGACTTTCCTCAAGATAGTTACAGCCATCTACCAAAAGCCCACAGCGAGCATCATTCTCAATGGGGAAAAGTTGAAAGCCTTCCCCCTGAGATCAGGGACAAGACAAGGTTGCCCACTCTCACCTCTTTTTATTCAATATAGTACTGGAAGTACTTGCGATAGCAATCAGAGAAGAAAAGGACATCAAGGGCATCCAGATAGGCAAGGAAGAAGTCAAGCTATCATTATTTGCAGATGACATGATATTATACCTAGAGAACCCTAAACTCTCTACCAAAAAACTCCTAGAAACAATAGACGATATAGTAGAGTGGCAGGATACAAAATCAACACCTAAAAGTCGGTGGCTTTCCTATATACAAATAACGAAAGAGAAGAAAGGGATATTAAGGAAACAATTCCATTCACAATTGTGCCACAGAAAATCAAATACCTAGGAATCAACTTACCCAAGTGTGTAAAGGACCTGTACAAAGAAAACTACAAGACACTGCTCCAAGAGATAAAAGAGGACACAAGGAAATGGAAACACATTCCCTGCTCATGGATGGGGGAGAATCAACATTGTCAAAATGGTAATACTCCCTAGAGCTCTATACAGATTCAATGCAGTCCCTATGAGGATACCCATGACATTCTTCAAAGAAATTGACCAAACAATCTTGAAATTTGTATGGAACGATAAACCCCCAAGGATAGCTAAAGCAATCCTCGGAAAAAGAAGATGGGAGGCATCACCTTACCCAACTTCAAACTGTACTATAAGGCAGTAGTAATTAAAACAGCATGGTATTGGAATAAAAACAGACCCGTGGACCTATGGAATAGAATTGAGTATCCTGACACCCAACCTCAAACACATGATCATTTAATCTTTGATAAAGGTGCAACGAGCTCTAAAATGGAGTAAGGAAAGCCTCTTCAATAAGTGGTGTTGGGAAAACTGGGCAGCGACATGTAAAAAAATGAATTTGGACCTGCACTCGAGCAAATTGATGATGAACGGGAAGACAGTGATACAGTGATCTGTAAATTAATATTTCTGGTGAATCCGTGAGCAGGTTTGCTTGCAGAGAAAAGTACCCACTTAAAAGTTAAACCAGGGGCCAGAGCGATAGCCCAGCGGGTAGGGCGTTTGCCTTGCACACGGCCGCGCCCATGCTGGCCTGGGTTCGATCCTGGCCTCCCCATTTGGTCCCCCGAGCACCGCCAGGAGTAACCCCTGAGTATTGCCGGGTGTGGCCCAAAAAGCAAAAAAAAAAAACAAACTTAAAGGGAGTAGTTTAGAGCTTAGTGATATTGTTTGATAACCATATCCAATTTTCTTACCATAAAGTTTAGTTATATTTTAAAATACATATTGCTACCCCTATTTCATGCTTAACAATATACTTTTATCTAAGTAATGCTTATTTGATGGGAATTTTGGTAATAGGTTTTGTAATTCAAATATTACTCAGCCTCATGATCATCCACAATTGAATATGAATATAGAATTTCATTACAACCTGAAAAATATGTTGTTATAATTGCTTATTTCACTTGATGATTTAAAACACAATATAATTTTTATTGTAATTGAAAAAAATCAGCACTTAGGGGAAATCACATTTATCAGAAGGTTTAATGCACCTGCATTTCACACAAAGTAAGCAATTTAATTTGTTGACTTCGCCATTTGGCCGTTCTTCTGCCATCATATTTTGCCTTCTCATTAGAAGTGTTATTCCTAGAGCAGGGCTCTTCTTCCTTCTTTAATCTGCTTTTCTTTTTCAATTAGGAGAAACAATTATTTTTCAGGGTTTCACAGGTCACAGTAGGGAAGGTTTGGTTATCTCCTCCTGTAGCATAAGAGTTCACCCAGAGGAGATGATATAGAGAATGGAATAATTGTGTTTGTTTTAAAAATGGAAGGTCTTTAGAGCTTTGTGTGTTTTTATTTTAAAATTGTACTTTTTATGAATATTGTTTAGTTTCCTCGAAAATCTTGCCAGATCACGTAAAAGTGAATGGGATCTGTTTCCGCCAGTTTTTGCTTCAGGCCTGCTTGAACAGTATGTTCTCATGAACATTGGTGGGGATAGCATCTGCATCAGAGTGAGTGCAGCGTTAGCTCCTTTTCTAGATTTCATTGCCATGTACATAGACAGCAATGGAAAATCACAGTCATACTAAGAAAGAATATTACACGATCACGATCTTCCCCATTGATCATCTATTTGCTAGAGCGGGCAACAGTAATATCTCCATATGTCCTGTCTCATGCCAGTAGAGTCAGGGGCATCAGCTTGCTACAGGAACATAAAGAGCCTCAAACCATTATATTAGGTCATGGAAATGACCTAATATAATTGTTACTGGAATTTGGCATATCAAATACAACACGAGAAGCTTGCCAGGCTTGCCGAGAGGGAGGCAAACTCTTTTAAACACCTCCAAATAAAGCATTTATTGACGGCCACGCTGAGCCGGGCTGTGATGGGCTGGTCTGCTGGGTGGAGTTCTGACGAGAGGGAAGTCCAAAAGTGGAAAATGGCGGCGCCCGTGGAGTGAGGAGGGGTAGTCTGGCTTGTTGTGAGGCTCTGCCGAGGTGGTGGGCCAGGGCTAGAACTCGCCATGCCCCCGACTGCCTCATGAACGGCTGTGCACAGGGAGAGCAAGGAACAGCTCTGCCCCATGTCTGAGAGTCTCTGGACCAGCATACCTGGGCCGGATTGAGGAAAAAAAGGATATTACATAAAGCAGATAATCCGATGTTGCCTAATCACTGTATAATTTGTGCACATGTGCTTTACTGAGCAAGAATGGTGAGTGCAGAGAAGGCAACTAACAAGATGCTCCCATACACATGTTGGGAGCTCTATGTCTAAGTCCAGTTTACCAAAAAACTATTTGTATGAACATGCACTTGGCTAAACATAATCCGCAGCCTCAATAAATCATATTTTATCATCATTTTCGATTACCTTAGAATTGTGAGAAGGTGGGGACAGTTGTTGGAATAATAAAGAGACAGACAAAAATGAAAGGAGATCAGAGAAAGAAATGGATGTACGCACAGAGTGATGGTGTATCGAACTGTCTTTAGTGACCTCATGTCATACGATATAGGTCTCCACCCCAATTTAATGTGAGCTGGCTGATGCTGAGGAAAGTTAATCCTCTGGTTCCCAAAATACCTTTGTTGAAGAGTTGAAAGCTAATTATCTGTTGCTTCCTGATACCGACTTTGGGTCCCTTACTACCTAACACTTCCTTTCTGGCAAACTAACATCCACAGTTTGGCCCATGTACACGCACAGCAATGCAATTGCTGTCCTTGCATCCTTCCTTGCTTCTTACCTATTTTTGGAAGCTGATTCGAAACTTGGTTGCTCCAGCAGTAGTAGGGAGTGAATCTGGATCTCTTTTGTGTAAAGCACGGAGTCAGCTCTTGAGTTATCTTGTGACTCACTGCCCCTTGAACCTTTGGATAAACCTAAAAGATTTAGAAGGCTTTTAACTTTTTCTAGATACTTTTGAAGCTTTTAATTATTTGATAGGCACTTCTTAAACCTTTTCCCTCCATTTTTATTTTATTTATTTATTTTCTGGTTTTGGGACCCACACCTGGTGCTTCTCAGAGCGTCCTCCTGGTTCTGTGCTCAGGGACCACTTCTGGTGCTACTCAGGTGACTGTATGCAGGGCTGGGGATTTAACCTAGCTTGGCCATGTATAATGGCCATGTATAAACAGGCATCTTATCCCTGTACTTTCTTTTTGGTTTCTATCGTCCCTTTTCTAAAATGACCTTTTTTTTTTTGCTTTTTTGGGTCACACCCGGCGATGCTCAGGGATTACCTCCTGGCTCTGCACTCAGGAGTTACTCCTGGCGGTGCTCGGGGACCATATGGAATGCCGGGATCGAACCCGGGCTGGCATGGGCTGGCTGCATGCAAGGCAAATGCCATACCCGCTGGGCTATCACTCTGGCCCCTAAAATGGCTTTCCATATTGTTTTCTTGTATACTTTGTAAAGATAGTAATGCATGCTATCTTCTGATTTATTTTCCTTAGAACTGCCATCATTGTCAGATATTTTCCATATATATGTTGAGACAGACATGGGGCAGAGCTGCTACTGGCTCTCACTGTGCCCAGCCACTCATGAGGTGCCCGGGAGGGATGGCATGTTCTAGTCCCTGGCCCGCCACCCCAGCAGAGCCTCACAACAAGCCAGACGACCCCCCCACTCCATGAGGGCCACCATTTTCCACATCCGGACTTCCCTCGTCAGAACTCCACCCAGCAGACCAGCCTATCACAGCCTAGCTCATCAAGATCCACCCCTGCTGTAGTCTTTTTAATCCGCCCAGGTGTGCTGATCCAGAGACAGACATGGGGCAGAGCTGCTACTGGCCTCCCTGTGCCCAGCTGCTCATGAGGTGCCCGGGAGGGATGGCAGGTTCTAGCCCTGGCCTGCCACCCCAGCAGAGCCTCCCAACAAGCCAGACGACCCCCATTCCATGAGGACCTCCATTTTCCACATCCGGACTTCCCCTCTAGTCAGAACTCCACCTAACAGACCAGCCTTTCACAGCCCGGCTCACTCTCGGCCGCAAGCGGCCTCGCGGGTTCATCAATGAATGCTGGATTTTGAGATGACTACAAGAGTATGCTACCCGCACGGCAGAGCCTGGCAAGCTACCCGTGTCGTATTTGATATGCCAGATACCAGTAACGATTATAGACCTCATCCCCATGACCTGATGGAATGGTTCGAGGCTCTTTATGTTCCTGGAGCAAACAGGTACCCTTGTGCTCTACTTGCATGAGTCAGGTCATATGGAGATGTTATTGGTGCCCGCTTGAGCAAATCGACGATGAACTGGAAGACAGTGATACAGTGATATGTTGTAGGATGTTAAAAAGGAGAGCTGGCATCCATAGAAGTCAGCCGCAACTTAAGTTCTAGCTTGATTTTGTTTTCTATTCGATACAATATATTCTACTCTATGTGATCTATTTTTCCTCCTGAATTTGGGCATGCATTGTATTGCTTCACCCTGTGTTTTCAACAGTTTAAATATTTTAATTTGTAGCCCTTATGCATCCTGGCTGTGCACTCAGAATCACTCCTGGCATGTTTAGGTTCTGGGGATATTTGGTGTCAGCAATAGAACTCAAATCAGCACATGAACTGCAAGCAACGTACCCACTGTACTGTCTTCCTGGCTCTTTTTTTTTTTCTTTTTTTGGGTCACACCCAGCAATGCTCAGGGATTACTCCTGGCTCTACACTCAGGAATTACTCTTGGCTGTGCTTGGGGGGACCATATGGGATGCCAGGAATCAAACCTGAGTAGCCACGCAAGGCAAATGCCCTACCCGCTGTGCTATTGCTACGGCCCCCTGGCCGAATTTAAAAATTCTTTATTTTTAAAAAAAATTGCTCTCCAGGGTCTCTGCAACTCCTTTGTTAATCATTTGACTTTCCAGGTACAGCAGTAGAGAACTTGCTTGGATTCTCCCTCTGGAATCACTTTCCATGCGTTCTGTCTCCCTTCACATGGCTCAGCCCTTCCTCTGTTTACTGGAAGGATGATAATGATTTTGCAAAAGTCATTTCTCCTTATGTTTTTTTTTTAAATTTTTATCTTTTCTGCTACCACTTTAGAGCAGCCTCCATGCTATAGTTCCAATGTGCCAGGTATTCCTGCCTTAGGCTTTCCCCACCTGGGTCATTCCTGTTTCAATTATCTGCTTTATTTAGCTTCTAACGCCTTCTTATTTTGACTTGAATGTTACTGCTTCTACGAGGCCATCATACTGCTCTGTCATGTAACAGGGCCATATTTTTCATTATCCCTCTACCCGTTGTTCCAATCTCTTCTACATTCTTTTTTGCTTTCTTAGCTATTGTTCTCTTCCAAGATGCTGTTTATTACTTATTTGCCACTTTCTCTTCTTCTTTCTGTTTCCATTGGAAATTAACCTTCGTTAATAATGAGGTCATTGTGTCATTTAGTGATGTATCACAGCTTCTAGAAAACTGCCTGCATCCAATGGGTAAGGAATTTATGTTTGACAGATAAATATGTAGCCTTTTATTCAAAGCGGGGTATAATAATCAACTACTCAAACAAAACTCTCAGTTTTTCATTTTAAGCAAATAGGAATTTTGGAAGGAGAGGAGAAATATTAAATGATCTGTATTCCAATTAACTCTGCCACTAATGACTTTAGCTCTGAGTGAATAACAGGCTCTTTTGTAAATTAGGTTAAAAATGCAGAGAATAATAATGGTGTTTGAGAGTGGGATAGTTTTAGGATTGAAATGCTAAAATGATTTACCTTGTTTTAGCAGCAGAAATCTAAAAGAATAAATACAGAGTTGAGGGAAATTCTGTGTTGTTGTAGAGTGGATATTGGTTTGGTGCCTGAAATGCTGTTCTCAGTGTATTACAACATTTTATGGTTCTGTCTCCCTGAAAATTGCTCCTTTTTATCAATATTATTAGCTTAACTGAAATTTACATCATATGAAATAAGTCATTTTAAAGTGAATAATTCAGTGACTTTTAGTCCATTCATGTTGTTCTGCAATAGCCAACTCTGTCAAGTTCCAGAACATTTGCACCCATTCAGAAGAAAGCATCATCCTTTTAAAGCATTTTCTCTCATTCCTTTCTTTCTTCTAGTTCTTGGTTGCTGTCATCTGATTTTTGTATCTGTCAGTTTGTCTATATTGATATCGGATGTAAATGGAAGCTTCTAATATGTGACCTTTTATATTTGCTTTCATTTAACCTTAACATTTTTGAGGATCACCCATATAGTGATGTGTATTTTAATAGCTATGTATATTATTTTGTGTGTACATATGTGAATATTTGAATCAATATAAATATTCCACATTCATAGATATAGCATATTTAGTATTGTGTAGATATGTATTGTGTAGATATGTAATAAAAATGATATATCATTTTTTTACCTACTCTGTGTGTAGACATTTGGGCTCTTTCTACCTTTTGTGTTATCACTTGTACTGCAATGACCAAGTACATTTGAGGGCCTGATTTAATTTCTTTTGGATATATGCATTGGAGAGGTAAAGCTCGTTCATAGAATGAAATGACATAATTTCATTCTGGACTTCCAAGCTTTTGAACTTCCAAACTCTTTTTTACATTTTAGTAATTACTGCTGTGGTATACAAGGATTGCAATGTCCTACATTCATGCTAATACTTTCCTTTTATTTTTTGGATAGTTATTTATTTAAGCTTTAAAAAAAGCTTTATAAAAACTATTCTTTTTTGCAAAATTGATTGGACATTGAAGGGAAGTGAACATATTAATTCCTATTTTGATGGAAGATAGTAAAAGATTTAATAAGGTAGAAAACACTAAGGTTACCAATAATAATTATAGCAAACTTATTGTGAGAAAAGTGGCTTAGGTTCGGAAAATATTATATTTGAGAAGCTTGAAAAATTACACAAAAAGATAAATTTGTTATGGGATTATTCTAAATTATAACTATAAAGCATGATATATTTGCTTGTCACTTGTCACTTGTCTTCCCGTTGTTCGTTTGATTTGCTCGAGTGGGTGCCAGTAACGTCTCCATTCGTTGGGACTAAGATCAATTATTGTTACTGTTTTTGGCATATTGAATACACCATGGTAGCTTGCCAGGCACTACTGTGGCTCTGGGTTCATCACAGGGGGCCCAGTCTTTTTCTACTCAGACCGTCAACCATCCAGGGTCCACGGCGCAGAGCCCTGGGTGTAGACAAGCCTGTCTCCTGTCCACCTGCATATGCAGCCAGGCACTGCAGCCACACCTGCAACACCTCGAGGGGCAATATTTGCTTATGAAATAAAACTATTTCATTATAAAGAATATTAAAATTATATCTTAAATATTACAATGTAACATATTTATTATGTAATGTAAATTATGTTTTAAATATTTTATTAGAATGTAAACATTGTTCACTTAGCCTAATTGCTTTAATTTTTTCTTTATGAAGTAATTATTACAAAACATATTGGTAAAAAGAAAAGCCATTTAAGTTTTTATATCCCTACTTTAATTCATTGTAGGAGTTAATTGTCCTTTGATTTATTCTTTCAAAATTAAGGTTTATCATCAATGTTAATAACACTCTGTCTGCAATATGAGTTATTTCCATACATTCTGTTACTGTTCAATGACTTTTTAAATCCTAACTGACCATAGAATATTACATTTGGTGAGAAGTAGTTTTCCCTTGCATGTTCCAAATCGGTTCATTGTTTTCTTGTGTGAAATGACTGGTTTGCCATTTACAATAGACCCCTTCATAAATAAGGCACATATTGGTCTTGATTTTTCATTTTGTAGCACTGGTTTATGATTGTTGTGTGGATGAATGAATAAACAGAAAGAGAGTAAAGAGCCAACAGTGAAGAAAATGTACCAATGTGCTTGCTGGCTGTTTTGGAGAAATGTGTAGTGGAGGCTTGGTAGTTAGTGTCACCATTGAGTATCTGTGGGGGAGAGGGTCATAGATGGAGCAGTGTCACTAGGAAATGTGGGAAGAGTTGTGCTTGCATTATGGAGGTCTTATATGAAAAAATTCAGGTATTTAGTTCGGGTATTTAGGTATTTAGTTACTAATTATGAAGAATTAGTAATTTGTAGCATGCTAAGTATGTTAAATTCTATCACAAACTTTGAAACGTTCTGAACAGAGACAACACATAAGCTATACATACATTAGCTGAGTATTAGTCCAATGACTGTTTTTGTGATAACAGTATTTAGTGGATATGTTTTAGTAGATATTTTGGTGATATGCCAAAAGCTAAATTTACTACTCTAGGGTACAGGTAATGAAGTCCTCAATTTATATCCCAGGGACGTCAGTAAAAAATATAAATGTCTCTCACAAGTAGTCAGATTTGGTGTTGGTGAACTTTGTGTTGGGTAAAACAAAGAAATAAAATTTATCCACCTGTTTGATTTGAAACTGGACCTAGGCTGTAGGTCGCTCCTTTCAAACACCCCACATTGCCCCTTAGAATTGCGTTGTCCCCTTTCCCCCTTGTCCTATTTCTTGCCTCAAGGATGCTATCTTGAGAAATGTGCTGTGTTTTCCTTTCTTTTGCTTTGGCTTTGGAGCTACCAGATTATATCAAGTGATATTCCTAACTGTGCTCAGGAATCGTCCCTGGTGGTGCTTGGGGGAATCTTACACAGTGTGCAAGGTCAAATCCAGGTAGTAACATGTTGAGTTTGGGCTTGCTTATATGGCAGCTAAAGCTGCTGTGTAAACCTTTACGCTTTAGTCAGGGGGGGGTGAAAGTAATCACTTGTCTTGTGCTTGCCCAAGTTAGCCTTCACGTAAGCTAGCCTTTCTCATCAAAACTGCCACCTCACCATATGACGTGGTCTTCCATTTGTTTTGGAGAGGGGCCTCTGCCTTCTGTGTATGAGGGCTAGTTTTATGTTACACAGGGCAAGTCGCAAACTAACATTTCGGAAAGAATTGAAGAGCATGGGATGGTAGAAGTTTATAGTATGAATTAGACTTGAGTCTGCAGATTTTAGGCTGACAATAAATGGAATTTGTTTTTATCCAGTTCACTTGAGATGCTGTTTTGGATCTTTTCTAGAGGTTATGTCAATGTTGACAAAGCTTTTCTGTGAAAGACCAAAGAGTAAATATTTCAGTCATTGTGGGCCATATGGTTTCTGTCAGAGCACATCAGCTGGACAGTTGTAGAGAAGCAGCCTCAGGCATGTGCATTTGTGGGCATGACTCTGTTTCATTAACACTTTCTTGCCAGAAAGGGTGGCTTACTGACATGGCCCATGATGGAGTATAGATTAATTTGTAGCTATATTACTGAGTTTTTACATTGTTTTATGTTAGGTTAGAGTGAATTCCAGTGTGAGTTATGTGGTTCACAGGGAAACAGATCACTGTGTTGATTTAAGTTTGGTGGTTCACCTCACCGTTCTCTGTGACTGAATATCAAATAAACAAGATGGGTAAAACAGGTGTAGCAGGAACTGTCTTGGGAAATTTGATCAGGAAATCTAAGCCAGGTGGGAGAATAAAGTTAGGAGAGTATCAGAAGGAAGAAACTAGTTAAAATTTCAAGGACTAGATATTTTATGAGATGGATCTAGGACATGAAACACGTAGAAAAAAAAATGTAGTTATATGCTGTATCTTGGAATCAAGACCTTGTAGCAATAGACTAATTCTAGAATCAAGTAATTGTATAGCCAGAAGGTTGGAATGAAATAATGGGAAGAAAGATTCTCATGTAGAATTAGCAATAAAAAGATTCCATTTTAGAATCAAACTTCCTGGTTGGAATTTTGCTTCTAATCTTTTGACTTCAGATGAATTTTCAGTCTTTTTTCATATTTATTTTTCTTATCTGGAAAAGAAAGCTGGTAGTTACTGACATATTAATCAGGCAATGGTTTTTGAGTGTCCAGTATGATAGTTGACACACATTACTTTCTCTTTAGCAACTATTATCATTATAGGTTAACATGACTGTATTGCTCTATGGCAGAGTAACTGTTAAAGCTATTTTGAGTGGACAAAATAGTCTCTAAATTTCTCTAAATAGTCTCTAAATTTCTTTCTGTATGATTTCAGGTTTATTTACTTTAACTCTAGAAGTGTTTTGAGCCATACTTAAGAGTGGTTAGGGCCTACTGCTGGGTCATTTCTCAGGAATCACTCTTGGCAGGGTTAAGGAACCATATATGGTGTCAGGGGTTGAATTTTGGTTACGTGCAAGGCAAGCACCTAATCCCTAATCTGTATCTCTGGTCACAAATTCACTTTTTTTTTTGTTTGTTTTGGGTTACACCCAGTGATTCTCAGGGGTTATTTCTGGCTCTGCACTCAGGAATTATTCCTGACTGTGCTCGGGTACCATCTGGGATGCCAGGGATTGAATCCAGGTCAGTTGCGTGCAAGGAAAAGCCCATTGCACTATTGTTCCGGACAAGAATTCACATTTTTAAATGATAGTATTCAGTGACCATTTTCTTGATAATTATTTTTTGGAGATTTAATGCAAAATGATTATTAGAAAGATATGAAACTATCCCCTTACTTTTGGTATTCTTTAAATTGAAAAATAAGTTTGGTTTGTATCTAATAATGCCTCTTGAAAATGATTGTGTTTGCACATGGAATGGTAAAGAATCAGCATAGTAGTTGCCATCATTTTACTTCGGACTAGTAATGTGCTTCTGAGCACTGCTGTGATAGCCTGGTGCCCTCTGGGCACTAGCCCCAGGTCCTTGACCATCACCAGGAAAGGCCCCTCTTAAGAAACCAAACTGGAAAAAAAGTGCTCAGGGACTCTGGCAGTGGGTCACATAGAGTTAAAGCTAGACAAGACTGCTATTTTTGCTAATGATACTTCCTTAACTTTTTTTTTTGTTTTTAAAACGATTGAAGATGAGCACATGACTCTCCATACTAATTGTAATGCATTCCTGTACCCCATAATCTATGAGAATGTTCACCTCTGCACTGTGCCTGCCCAGCTGTTGTCTTGAACAATTATCAGCAAGTTATTATTCTGGTATGAGCTGTGTCATGCTCGAGAGTGGGTTGAAAAAAAATGTTAATGAGCATGCATGAATGTTGCTGATGAAGGTTAAGTGGTTACAGATACACTCTCTGCATTCTTCCCTCTGAATGTTCAGGCTGAAGCAATGGGTTCTGATGAGGGATTCCAAACAAATAGTGCTGATTGACAGTTCTTGATTTAACATTAAAATGATAGCTAAAGGCAAATTCTATGTTTCAGCTGGATAATAGACACAATGCTCTTGACCCCTGGTGCAGCTCCATACTGCAGCAGCAGTTTCACTTTACAGTATTCCTTTTTCCCCCATTGTATAATATTTGCAAATTATTTTAAATAGTTCTACTGGTTTTTTAAATTTCAAGTCATCTCATTGGGGAATTGGGAAAAGTTTTCAATGAGCAATAATTGTGCCTTGGATAAACTTCATTGGCTCCGCACTGCCAGTGTGCAAAGCTTAATTGGTTTTTTTTTTTTTTCTTTTTTGGGCCACACTGCGCTATGCTCGGGTTACTCCTGGCTCTGCACTCAGAAATTACTCCTTGCAGTGCTGGGGGACCATATGGGATGCCGGGGATCGAACCAGGGTCTGCTGCATGCAAGGCAAACGTCCCACCCACTGTGTTATTGCTCCAGCTCCTGATCGTTTAAAAAATGATGTTGCTGGTAGTGATAGTATCTTTTTTTAAAAAAAAATTCTTTTATTATACCACTGTAAGATAAACAATTACAAAACTGTTCAGGATTAGGTTACAGTCATACAGTGTTCTGGCACCCGTCCCTCTACCAGTACACATCTCCTACCACCAATGTCCCCTGATTGCCTCCCCCTTCCCTAGCCTGCCTCTGTGTGGCAGGCTCTCTCTCTCTCTCTCTCTCTCTCTCTCTCTCTCTCTCTCTCTCTCTCTCTCTTGTCTCCCTCCTCTCCCTCTCTCTTTCTCCTCTCTCCTTCTCTCTCTCTCTCTTCTCTCTCTCCCTTCTCTTATACATTGTAGCTCTCAGTACAGACATTTAGGGGGTTAGCATGTATATCTCTTGCCATAGACAGCATCAGGTTGAGTGAAATTAGCCAGAGGGTAAAGGAAAGATATAGAATGACTGCATTCATTTTGTGGGATATGAAAAAATAATAATATGATACTGATATCCAAGGCCAGGCAGAACATGGACCAGGAGGACTTGTCAGTGGTTTGAATCTCTGCAAATGAATGGAAGTTAGAGGTTAGGTAGACAGAGAAGGGACCAGTATGCTAATAATTGTTGGAAATGGTAAATATCAGTGATAGTATCTTTTTAAAAAAGCATTAGATGTCCATTATGTTCTTATGCCTTTAGAATATTAACTCGGTAATTAAAGTATAATGACATTAAATGATAATCTGTAGTAGCTGTTGAACTTTATAAGTGTGTGCCTGTACTCCTCAGCAGTTTTCTCTTTGCACACACTGGGAAGGATGACCCACATGCCTTTCTAGCATTTGTTGTCTATATGCTAATTGTGTTGTCTTTTTATATATTCTTTTAGAATTTGTCTGATTAATTTTTTTCAGACACTGCATTTCAAATACTATATATTGAGCCGGAGATTCAAATACATAGAAACAAATGGGAATGCAAATATTATAAATGCTAGTATTGATGGGGCCTTTATTCATTACTTTCCTCATTAAAAATCTAGAACTTGGTGTCCAAACTGGAAGATGTGCTTTGTAAAATGTACAAAGTCATATAGATATTTTATTAACTTAGTTTAGCAGGTAACAAAAAGGATCATCATGCTTTAACATTGTGTAAAAGTAAGGTAGAAATATTTAATATAATTTAAAGTTGGTTGTTTCTATAGCAATCATTTCATCATTTAACTTGAGGACAGAACATACAAGACTACAATCCTTTGCCAACAGAAAGATCATTTGGTGTATCACAATTATTAGTTGATCATTGAAAATATTTTATTCTTGTGTCTTACAGAGACGGGATTCATAAATCAATGTCTACTTAATATCACTAATCCAGGATGTAATTTTTCATTTTCATATGTAAAGCTTGCTCTCTAAAATTGAACGTGTAGGATTTTCTTTTTTTTTTTTTTGTATAGGATTTTTTCTAATAAAATTTATTTGTAATTGCTATGGAAAATACCTGCATATCAACCCTGGTTTCTAAAGGAAATAGGACAGAAAACCTACTTGTACCTCTTTGCACTGGTCCCCACATCCATACCTGAAATCAGTGTTCCTCTGTAGAATAAGGTCTCCTGTCGCCAAGGCCAGCAGCTTTATGTTTAAGGACTACTTGTGCTCAGAGCTCCATATAATCCCTATGTGTTAAGTATTTAAGTCTTTTTGCACATGTGGCTTTTATTCCCTCTCTCAGTAAGTGAAATTGGATATACAAATTGTACTCCCTTGTGGCTAGCTCGTTCTTAATATTATGCCTAGGATTGCAGTTTTGTACAATCAGCAAGCAAAATGCTGGTTTTGGTTATGGATTCTGTTGTGACAAGTCATATGTCTGATCAACCAGATGACCAGTCAGCCTGCTAAGCTATTCTTTTTATCTGTCTGTCTGTCTGTCTGTCTGTCCATCTGTCCGTCCATCCCTCCATCTATCCCTCCATTCCCCATCCATCCATCCATCCATCCATCCATCCATCCCTCTCTATCTGTCTGTCTGTCTGTCTGTCTGTCTGTCTGTCAATCATCTATCTATCTATCCATCCATCCTCCATCCATCCATCCATCCATCCATCCATCCGCCCCCTCTCTCTGTTTGTTTGTTTTTTTGGGGGAGGGGTTATACCAAAAATGCTCAGGTGTTACTCCTGGCTCTGCACTCAGGAAACACTCCTGGTGGTGCTTGGGGAACTTTATGGAATGCTGGGGATTGAACCTGAGCCAGCTGCAAAGCATGGCAAAATGACTTACCCATTGGACTATTGCTTCAGTACTCTTCTGAAAGGCACTGCCTTAGACCTTGGGGGTGCAGGAGGCTGAATATCTCTAGGGATGTAGAAAGAAGCATGTCCAATTATTTGTCAGTAAAGAATATGTAGTGTAGGAACACCTAAAGTTCAGGACACCTGGAACATAATATGTAGATGACAGGAAACAAAGATTGAGACCTCTGCAGTTTAAAAGCCTTCACATAAATATTTGCCATTTTGAAAGTTGGACACTGTTTTTGAAAAGAGTGAAGGAGGAACTACTCTGGCAAAAATGATGATTGGAGCATTTGTTGACTTAGCCAGGAAAGCTGAAATATGTTCTAGCCTAGGGCATAGGAGTGCAAATAGAAATGTGGATAATCGGGGACTGGAAGGGTAGTACACGGAATCAGGTGTTTGCCTGACAAGCCCTTATGGCCCCTCAAGCTCCACCGGAGTGATCCCTAAGCTCAGAGCCAGGAGTAAGCCCACACCGCCATTGGGTGTGCCCCCAAAGGAATAAAGTATACGGGGAAAGAATGTAAGTAACCTGTCTGTGGGTGCTGGTGCATTCTTAAAGGCCAGGATGTGGCCTCTTTGAGTCTGGGAAAGTTTGGTGCTAAAGACAAGTCCTTTTCTGAGGCTTTGCCTCTTCCTCTCTATAGGGAGTAGTTAGGAACTATAGCCCCACTTTTTCAAACTCACATGTTTCAAACAAATTAGTGCTGAACACATAAGTGTTTGACTCAGCTGTGCATTAAAATACAAAGTATTAGATGTATTTAAACAGGTAGCTTATCAAAAACCTCAGTGCACAGCAGGGCATGGATGGCGGTAGAAGTGAAATCTGTCAACTCTTCTTTTTCATATTTTACTACAGTTCTGTTCCTCTGTGAGGATTGACTAATCACATTCCTTAGAATTGCTTTAGGATTCCATGTGTGATAGTTGTTTAAATAAGCCCATCTGTTCAACTGTCTGGTAAAGCACACGCCTGGACATGACTAAAGAGCTTGTCTTTTGGAACCTAAATGTCTCTTATTTCACTTTGTTCCAGCATTTTATAGGTAAAGCACGCACAACTGTATTTTACTGTTTTGTGTGCATTTGTCTGAAGTTATATATTTCCACATAAAAAACGGCTCTTGATGGGGATATGAGGAAACAGTGCGTTCTACTCCTGTTCTTTCTTCTCGTTTCACGGCTCACATCTAATAACCTTTAATCCAAAGACTGCCAATTGATTTAGTCATGTTAATTTTTTTTTTTTAGGTCACGCTTGGCAATGCTCAGGGGTTACTCCTGGCTCTGCACTCAGGAATTACTCCTGGCGGTGCTCAGGGGACCGTATGGGATGCCGGGGATCGAACCCGGGCCGGCGCCAGGCTGGCCGCGTGCAAGGCAAACACCCTACCCGCTGGACTATCGCTTTGGCCCCAATTTTTGCTTTTTTTTAATCTGGTTTTTTTTTTTAACATCTTTTGCACTGATTGGCCTGTTTCTTTTTAGTCATTAGTATTTTTCTTACTTTTAAAGTATACCCCTTTATTGGGCCTCTGATTAGCTATATACCAATATAGCTGTCCAATGATTTTTATTTCAAACAACTGTATTATTATACATTTTATCTTTGCATATTTTATTGTTCCTATTTCAGATGACATGGAAAGGATGTTACTATGCTTGACTTCTTTTTATCCTACTGTGGATGCCCCAGTGTTCTGTGATTGAATGAATGAAATACTGAAGCAGTTTAGATTAACTTTAGTGGAGTATTCCTTATTTCCTTATTTACAGTGATTACAATTTTCATTCAAAAAATTACTCTATGGGGTTTTCTTTGACTTAATGGCATTGGGTACAAAGAGAATGGTCTAAAATGAGAAGTTTTTGTTTGCCTTTACATCTATAATAGTTATCTGACCATGTAGAGACAATTTTTCAGTAATCTGCAACTTTACCAAAATTAAGGGGAAAAAATCATAGTATGCTGATTTAGAAGAGAAGCTGTGCTCTTTAATTGGGTGTATTTGTCTTATGAGAGAATGAGATTATCACTTAGGCAGAGGTAAAAAGTAGACCCCAAGAAGTATATATATACTCAAAAAATATAAATTATAATATAATTTTTTGTAACAAAGTTTAGAAACAACTTAAAATAAGAATGTGAAAGAATATATAGTAAAAACTCACTTGTTAAGAAAGAACCTTAAGCTATTTATATATATATGTATATATATACATATATATATTCATGTAAATATATACATATCTATGTTCTGTTTATATATACAGCATCATACATGTAGTTTTCTTTGCAGGATATATGTAATAAAATGCTAGGTATAAGAAACTTTGTTATGTGTTTCTGTATTTCAGAGTTATTTTATAATGAATTAAAATATTTTTCTATAATACAATTCCAGAATATTAGAGCATTTAATTACAATAGCATGTGTTTAGTTTAGTTCATTTTTTTTTTTTTGACCATGCCCCGCTCGAGCAGTATGTTCAGACTTGTCTTCTGGCTCTGTACTTGTGGATCACTCCTGGTGGGCTTGGGTACCATATGGAATGTTAGTGATGGAATGCTGGTCAGCCGTGTGCAAGGCAAGCGCCTTATGTGCTGTACTATCACTGTTTCCTACAATAGTATGTTTAGCTTAAACATTTACAAAGCATATTTTACATGTGTTGTTTACCTGGAAAATAGAGGATGATTTTACCTTAGCATAAATGAATCTCTGAATCGAAACAAGGTATGAGTTATTTGTTGTATTTTTAAATTCAGAGCTTAGAAATGACCTTCGCTTTCCAAAGTGAAAGACATTTTTGTCAAGTATATTACATCCACAAGGTTCCATTAATTCAGCAAACTGCATTCGGAAAGCAACATATTCGATAGTTAATTATTCCAAATAGTGCTGGTGATCAAAAGGGACACCCATTTGTAATGAAGGGAAGCTGTGTAATGGCTGTCCTGAAGAATGTTTGCTCAAGTGCGAGGATAGAAGTAATTGATGAAGTGAAGAGTTGCATATATCTTCCTCTGGCTTCCAGTAGCTTGTGAAGAGCTGAGGAAGCACTGTGAGCGTTTAAAGAACTACTAGGGCTGAGCATGGTTACACGATGCTGAATCTACTAATTTGAAGATATTACATGAGCATATTGAGACACATGATTCACGTTTCTACTTTTGTGTGTGTATGTTAGGAAGAAATTTGTTTGCAGTCTGTTTTCACAACTTAGTCTTTAATATTAGGAATATAAGCTTTGCTGCTATATTAATTTTATTCCTACTAGAATTTTGGGAAGGTTTAAATGTGATGCGAATTTCTCATCGTTAAATGAAAAGGCTAATGAAACACAGCTCGTATTTCTCAAAGTAAGATACCCACTGATGCTTTCTACTCACATGCTACCCTTGTTTACTTTTTTATAAAGCAAAGGCACTTTTGTAGGATCACTGTTTTCTAAAGTGCATAAATCACTTTTCTATCACAGCTTCCCAGTATTGCCAAATGGTCACTGACAGTTGGTTTTTCTGTGGAGGTCCACTGACTTCTGCGACTTCTAATACCTTTCTTTCAATCTTTCAATTCCTTTTTAATCCTTGAGCTCGACTTCCCACATCTATTTCTGGGGTAGATCCGATTTGCACCTCCTGTGCAATTGGGTCTAAAGTATGTTCTCTTAGATCCTCCAGCAAGTTTTCTTTTGTTCCCGGAAGTATTTGTTTCTGTCTTAATTTGTAAGACTCTTTCCTTATGTTCTATATTTTACCTGTCTACTGATAATAGGGGGGCCCCATTCTTCCATCCACAGTATTTCAGTTAATTTTTGTGAGTGCATTAAAATTTTTTCCTATCAACTCCCAGGGTTTGCAAGTGAACCCACTGACTTAAAAGACTATTATCTCTCCGTGGGTATTAACAGAAATCTAATTTTGTACTCAGTGTTGAGAATGACCTCTTCTAAGTGTTAGCTTTCCCCCAGAGGAAATAAATGCCATTGATCCTTTAATGGCATGGCTCTGTGAAAAATCTCAGGAAAGAAGACAAAAGTAATCTTCAATTATCATATCTAATTATTACCTGGCTCTTCGTTCCTACAGGGTAAAATGAATTTTAGTCATTCCACCTTTGATTCCATTCATCAGTATTCACATTTGCAGTTTCTTCTGAAGGACTAGATAGGTTCTGAATGGCAGGATGGTAAAATTTCTGGAGTGGAGTTAGTGAAAGAATGGAGTCTAGACCCTTCACTTTGCCTCACTGTTAATATTTTAAAATTTTTTTTGTTCAAAATTACATTTGGAAAAGACTTTTCAGTTTTCACAAATTCAATATGCATTCATATAAAATACATCCATATTTTCTTTACTTCTAAGTGAAGTTATATAGGATTAAAAGTAGTATTTTGGTTTATTAAAATATCTTAAAGATTTTTGACATGCACTAGAGTGTCCCAATTAACAGGTCTTGTATGGTGTCAAATGTGTTTCTGATTACTATATCATTTGCTATTCTGCATTGGCTTGTTGGTATGTCTTTTGAACATTAACTTTTGCTGTCTGACATTTTGGTGAGGCATTTAAACTAGAGATAGTTTTTAATTAGTAAGGTTGGATAGTTTACAGTAAGGGATATTTCCAGATCCTGTAAAGATCCTTCTCCACTAAGATGTTAATGCTTCTCTGCTTAAGTGTCAGGTGGGCCAACATAATTGTAAAGTAATTGAGTTTAAAGTGAGATTTTCTAATAAGATTTAAGCTGCTGCATTTCCATTAATGAAAGGTCCCTTCCTTTCCCCTTTCACAGAATGATTCTGTTAAGTACTTACTTTTCTCTTCATAATAGCACACTTGGATAGTATAATAAGGGTAAGATATTTTGTGGAAGATATAGGCTGGAAGACATTGGGAATTATGATTTTGTAAAGAGCCTGTACCTTTAAATGTGGCCATTCAGAAGGAGGTGGGAATATTGCTTCTCGTTCACTCTAATGACTTATTTGGGCATGGTGGCTCCTTCCAAGAAGTACAAAGGTTTCCTGGGCCACTCAGAGCAGTACCTGAGCCACTGATTGGACTCTTCAGTACCCCAGCAGCAGTGTGGTGCTCAGAACCACCACAGATCCATGGAAGTCTTCAGGGCTTCCCCTGACAGTGCTGGGAATAAGGAGGGGACTTTCAGTGTCAAGCTCCAATCTTGGGACATGACACATGTAAGCCTGTGCCCCTGGTCCTGTTTCTCTCTTGTCATTTAGTCTATATTTCATTCTGATTAACTTGTGTAATGAAGTTTAAATTATTTTTAAGCACAGTTTTATGGCACTAATTACATATTCATCCTCAGTAGTTAGCACCATCTATTTACTGTTTCTTTCCGAGTTGACATTGTGCCGATTAAATACTGACTCCCCATTTCCTTTTCTCTGATGCAAAGATCCCCCGCCCCCCAACTGCTTCTCTGTAATTGCAAGGCTTTTGGGGGAATTTGGGTAGCTTATGGAGAAGATGGTTCAGTGGAAATGCGGTTTGTATGTGAGGCCTTAGTTTTCTATGACTTTGCATGACCTACATAACAGAATCTGTCACTATCACTATCTTCCCTTTAATCATCTATTTGCTAGAGCGGGCACCAGTAATATCTCCATATGTCCCATCTCATGCTAGTAGAACCCAAAGGCATCTGCCCGCTCAGGAACATAAAGAGCCTCAAACAATTATATTAGGTCACGGGAATGACCTAATATAAATGTTACTGGTATTTGGCATATCAAATACTACACGAGCAGCTTGCCAGGCTTGCCGTGCAGGTGGCATACCCTATTTAGAGGTACTACACCTCTATTTAGAGGTGACTACAACAGAATCTATCACTGTATCACTGTAATCACTGTCTTCCCGTTCATCGCCGATTTGCTCGAGCGGGCACCAGTAACATCTCCATATGACCTGTCTCATGGCCCGCCACCCCAGCAGAGCCTCACAACAAGCCAGATGACCCCCACTCCATGAGGACCTCCATTTTCCACATCTGGACTTCCCCTCGTCAGAACTCCACCCAGCAGACCAGCCTATCACAGCCCGGCTCGTGTGGCCACGGCGTGGTTCATCAATAAATGCTGGATTTTGAGATGACTACAAGAGTATGCTATCAGCACATCAGAGCCTGGCAAGCTACCCATGTATCGTATTTGATATGCCAGAACAGAATCTATAAAATGAAATAATATAAATATACAAATATCAAAAGCAAAGTTCAAATGTCAGGAGATTATGGAATAGAAATTAGCACAGAATAGTTATTTTTAGAAAGCAGAGCAGGCAAATAGTGGACCTTTTATTGAGGTAGGCTGAATTTTGATGAGAATAATCTCAAAATATTCTAGAAGACAGAATTAGAAGATTCAGTAATCAAATATTTGTATGAAATACTTGAACTATGGGGGGGGGGAAATAGCAAAGTTGAAAACCTGTTTCCCTTGCACACTGCTAACCCAAGTTCAAACCCTGGCACCCCATTGGTTCTCCTGAGCCTTACCGGGAGAGATCTCTGAGCACAGGGCTAGGACTAATCCCTAAGCACTGTAGTGGGAGTGGCCCAAAAGTCAAAACAAGCAATTATGGCTTTGACAGTTTCTTTTTCATCATCAGGGTTTTCTTCTTGCCCATCTGGGACCCCAATGATCCGTATGTTGTTTCTTCTGGCTTCATCCCAATTATCTCTTGTTGTCTGTTCGGTAATTGTGAGTCTTTTTTCTATCTTCTGGTGTTGTGAAGAGAATCTTTGGAACTCGTCTTCGAGATCACTAATTCTTTCTTCCGTAGCTATTATTCTGCCAAGCTTTGCAGCTGTGGGTCTGGAGTGTCTGTCTTCCGGCAGTTGGCTGTGGTGGCTGGTTGCTCAGGGCCACGCCCACTGACATGGAGTCTGAGGCCCCTGGCCGTGTCCTACATAGCTCCTGGGCTTGCTCAGCATACAGGAGGCCATGCTGGCCAGACTTGGAGTGGGGATTTGGTCCCCTCATAAGGAATTTTGGATGGGGTTGTGGGGGGTAGACGATGGGGGGGCACTGTGCTAGAGGGTGCAGTGTTAGGATATTGAATGCATAAAACCCTATCAGCAGTATTGTAGATCATGGTTCCTTAATTAAAGGGTCGGAGCGATAGCCCAACGGGTAGTGCATTTGCCTTGCATGTGGCCAGCCTATGCTGGCCCGGGTTCAATCCTCGGTATCCCATATGGTCCCCCGAGCACCGCCAGGAGTGATTCCTGAGTGCAGAGCCAGGAGAAACCCCTGAGCATTGCCGGTATGAACCTACAAAGCAAAAAAAAAAAAAGTTTTTTATTTGTCTGGGATGTGATTCAGTGGTAAGAAATTTTCCTTTTTATGTGACATCCTGGTTTTGATTCCTGGTATTTCATCTTACCATGAGCTCTAGTGGTAACAACTCCTAAGCATCAAGCTGAGAGTAACTCCTCAGTACTACCTAGGTCTGCCTGAAGAAAAGCAACAACAAAGTATTGTTTAATAAAGATTGAACTGAATGATGAATCACGATCACGATCTTCCTGTTTATCATCTATTTGCTAGAGCGGGCACCAGTAATATCTCCATATGTCTGTCTCATGCCAGTAGAGCCAGGGGCATCGGCTTGCTACAGGAACATAAAGAGCCTGAAACCATTTTATTAGGTAATGGGAGGCAAACGCTTTTAAACACCTCCAAATAAAGCATTTATTGATGAACGGCGGCTTGGCCCGTGCGGGCCGTGCTGTGATGGGCTGGTCTGCTGGGTGGAGTTCTGCAAGAGGGAAGTCCAAATGTGGAAAATGGCGGCACCCGTGGAGTGAGGGGGTGGTCTGGCTTGTTGTGAGGCTATGCTGAGGTGGTGGGCTAGGGCTAGAACCCGCCATGCCTCCCGACTGCCTCATGAACGGCTGTGCACAGGGAGAGCAAGGAACAGCTCTGCCCCATGTCTGAGAGTCTCTGGACCAGCATACCTGGGCCGGATTGAGGAAAAAAGCTGCTGCAGGGTGGGTGTCGATGATCCGGGCTGTGATGGGCTGGTCTGAATGAACAGCTGAATGATGGACTGAATGATGAAACCAAACAAATATTACTTCTTTCACCACCCCCAGCCTTCACATTTCTAAAGAAGTTTTCTATCCCCAGAGATAATATTTATACCCAATTGCCAGGGCTGGACTTGAAAACGTCTCTTTTTCAAGTCAGGCCCAGGTATGCTGCTCCAGAGACTCACAGACATGGGGCAGAGCTGCTACCGGCTCTCCCGGTGCCCAGCTTCCCAAGAGGCGACCGGGAGGGGATGGCGAAGTTATAGCCCTGGCCCATCACCCCATCTGAGCCTCGCAAGAAGCCAGGCGACCCCCCACTCCATGAGGGCCGCCATTTTCCACATCCAGACTCTGATCTCGCCAGAACTCCACCTAGCAGAGGAGCTGATCACACCCCGGCTTGCATGGCCGCTTCTGTGAGGTTCATCAATAAATGCTGGAGATCAGAGGTGACTACAATGTATGCCACCCACATGGCAGAGCCTGGCAAGCTACCCGTGTCGTATTTGATATGCCCAATACCCGTAACAATTATAGACCTCATTCCCATGACCTAATGGAATGGTTTGAGTCTCTTTATGTTCCTGGAGCAAGCAGATGCCCTTGGGCTCTACTAGCATGAGACAACAGGACATATGGAGATGTTACTGGGGCCCACTCGAGCAAATCGATGATGAACGGGAAGACAAGTGATACAAGTATTGCCAGGGCAGTGGTAAACCCCATAGGTTTAAACAAGTCTGTTAAAGTTTATGTTAAGAGTAGGATGCCTGGATATCACTTTTTCTATTATTAAATGTTAATGTGAAATTTATATGATACACACCTTGGTGGTTTTTGCCAAAATAGGGAATCTGAAAGAATACAACCATGGCATTAAATGGAATTAAGATCTCTAAATTTCTGCTTCTTAAACCTCATGTTCTGTCTTAGTATTTTTAGAATAATGGTCATTCTTTTGTCTGATCATATTTATTCTGTCAAATTTTCCATAATCACTTTGGGCATTTTGATGAAAGTATGTGTTATGTTTCCTTCACAGTCTGATACACCAGGGATAGTTTGCTCTCTATTCAATATGTCATTGCTTTTTATCTGTTAGTTAACATAATTTATTGTTATTTTTCTATTCCCAAATTGTTTAGCACTATGTGTGCAATACTAATAAGTTGGCTTATTAAGTCTCTTCATTCTGTTGTGTGTTAGATACCCTGACTTACCTGTGTCCTCATTTGGACTTAATCCTTCTTTTAAATTAGGAGTGTACACTGAGTTCTCATTCTTTTTATAATAGGTTTTTCCCCAGTCAGTACATTCTCTTGTGCATGCATCAGCATGTCATCCATTAAAGTTTAGAGTCTGTTTGTAATTTCTTTTCTCAGAGATAGTTCTGCTTTCTAATATCATCAGAGTATCTACAGGAGGTAGTTGTACTGGCAAAAACAATAGTTAGTGGGAAATTATTTTTATGAAAACATATATTATTTCATGACTAGGAAATAGCAGCATTCAGGAAGAATTCATAGGAGGCAGGTATTGTAAAGATTCCTCCTATTGGAAAGACTTTGAGTATATATAATAAAAATTTCAGAGATCTTTTTCTATTTCATCTTGAAATGATGAGCCAAGAAAGGTCTTGCGAGGATAGGCTTCAGTTTTCATTTACTTGGATTTTTAACTCTTTCCTGTTTGCGTTTTTACTTCTCTCCCTCTGTGCTTAAGTATATTTAATCAAAGCTTATACATTTCGGAGAATTTTTTGTGGGGGTGGGTGTTTGCTTTTTTTTTGCAGCCACATCAGCAGTGCTCAGGGCTTACTTTTGACTCTGAGCTAGGGGATCACTTTTTTTAAAATTTTATTTTACTTTATTTAGTTATCATGAAGTTACCGTTATTCACAGTTGGGTTTCAGACATGCAGTGTTTTAATACTGATCCCTTCACCGGTGTACATTCCCCTCCGCCAGTCTGCAGGAGAGGTGCTGTATTTATGTGTTTTTGCACCATTGCTGATAGGTTTTCATCATCGCATTTTACCACCTCGTCGTCCTGGTTGAATGCTTCTCTCCACCACAGGCATTGCCCACCCCTCTTCCTCCCACCCTGGTGCTGCCCTGCCCTCAGCCCCCTACCCCCCAAAAAAAAAAACCCCAGAAGCATGTTTCCTACTGATACCAGTTCTCATGTTCTTTGTTTCTCTGAGTATTTGTTGTTCACCCATTATGTTTCTTTGTATCCCACCTAGGAGAGGTCACTTTTTGTTCCTCTCTCTCCCTCTGGCTAATTTTACTCAGTGTGATACTGTCCAGGTTCCTTCATATAGCAGCAAAGTGCGTGACCTTTCTAATGGTCAACTAGTGCTCCATTTTGTGCAGCACCATAGTTTCTTTATCCGGTCATCTATCCTGGAGCACTTGGATAGATTTTGGCTATTGTGGATAGTGCTGCAAGGAACAAAGGGGTGCAGATGTCTTTTTCTTCATTTTGTTGTATGGATTTTGTCCTGATATTTCTTCTCCAGAGTTTGAATGAGATATGTCTTGATACAGACTTTTGGGAATTTTTCCTTCTTGGTGTTCTGCAGGCTTTCTGGATCTATGGCATTCATGGTCTGTCACTAACCTTTTAAAATTCTTAGCCATTTTTTCTGTTTGTTTTCTTCTCCATCTGATATTACCGTTAGATAATTGTTATACATCTCTTGATTGCCCCACATATCTTCAATATCGTGTTCCTTTTTCAGCCATTTTTTAAAAAAATTATACCACCGTGAGATATACAATTACAAAGATGTTCATGTTTGGGCTTCAGCATACAGTATTCCAGCACCCATCCCTCCACCAGTGCCCTTTTCCCACCACCAAGGTCCCTAATTCCTCCCCATCCCCTGCCTGCCTCTATGACAGTTTTTCTCTCTCCTCTCTCTCTCTCTCTTTTGGATGCTTGGGAGACTATATGGGGTGATGTGCTAAACTCAGGTCGGTGGCACCATTTGGAATATTTTCCAATTAAAACAAATAACATCAAGATGTATTTGAAAATATGGTTGGTCAGTCACAGGATTGTCTTTTCTCCAGTATATACACAGCCCGCTAATTTTAAAAGGTTATTGAATATATAAATGTGAAGCTTCTTGATATTTTATTTGGATTTACTCCTGTAATTCATTTTTCTAAACATTTTGTTATGAAGGTGTATTTACAATGATGGTGGGCTCAATAAGGTGTTCTTTTATTTATTTGTTTGTTTGTTTAAAAAAGTTTGGGGGTCACACCAGCTATGCTCAGGTCTTACTCCTGGCTCTACTCTCAGGAATTACTCCTGGCACTGCATGGGGACCATATGGGATGCTGGGGATCGAATCCGGGTTGATCACATGCAAGGCAAACGCGCTCCCAGCTGGACTATCACTCTGGCCCCAAGAAGGTGTTCTTTTAGCTTGTAGTGGTAATACTGTTGACATGAGCAAAACTGTTCATTTATGTGGTTGCAAAATTTCTTGTAAAGTACATTGATAAAATTTATTTCATGTAGGAAATAACTTTTATAAATTTATATAACATATATAATTTATACAATATAACAATTATCTAATTATGTATAAAATAATTATCATCTTGAAGCTTATGCTGAAAAAATTGTTGCTGTTTTTGATTTTGTTTGGAGCTATCCCTCTCAGTACTCAGTGCTTATGCCTGGCTCTGTGCTGAGAGGTCACTCCTGGTAGTAGTCAGGGCCCATGTGGGGTGCCGGGTTCGAACTAGAGCTGCTTGCAAGGCTCGTGCCCTACTCACTGGAAATTTCTTTCTCTGGCCCTTAAATGTTTTGTATAGAATGTATGTCATACATTTTGCTTTAGTATAAAGGGAATGTTTTAATATATTAATAATCCAAACCTTTCTGTACATGTAATAAAGGTGCAATAAGAGCTAGCAGAAATTTTAGATAATGATTTAAGCATTAAAAATCCTTGGAAAACTTGAGTTCTAGTGAAAAGTCCTTTAAGCTTATTTTATGACATGGTTTGTTGTTTGTGCATCACTTAAATAGAAATGAGATTTACATCCTACACTTTAATTGTTATATTAATGTGTTCCCAAATATATATATATATATTTTGGCCACATCAGTAGTACTTTGGGATTTCTTCTGGATATGTGTTTGGAGGTTGCCCCCACAGGTGCTCAGGGGATTCAACCTGGGCATATGGAGCTATCCTTCAAGCTCATATTCCTCAAAATTTTGTTAGTAGCAGCCACGTTTATAATTATTATCATTTGTGTGCCTAATAGGGTTTTTGTTGTCAAGTAGAATACTCTGATCAGTTACAGCAGTAAACTATTAATATGTGAATTAAAAAAAAGTTCTATCACCACATAAATTTTTTAGTTATATAACCTTTTATGTACCTAGAAATACTGAGCTGGATTTGACCGTTGATATATGGCTAAAACTATTTATACAATTATGAATTTTAATAACAGAGCATTTACTTTGATGTTTGTGAAGGGGATACTTTCCACCTAAGAAGTAATTCCTCTAAGTGTTTATTTATTTTTAAATGTATTTTGTCCTTTATATCTTTAAGCTGCCTGAAAGTTCTCTGAAACATATTGGTCTATACCACAGCCACCAATAAAATAGCACGCTTCAGAAATGTATTCTCGTTTTTGAGCCATTTGCCTATATTTGAATACAGGCTCTTGAGAATTGCAGGTACATTTTATTCACCCTGTAGAGCTGAATAACTAACCTTAACCAAGGGAAGTCCTTGTGTGAGGGGTTGTGATAAGTGAGTTCTTGATTTTCTCTCAGATTGACAGTCTGTTCCTTCTTCAATTATTTAAATCCTGCTCATATTGTTCAGGACACCAAGGATTTGTATTCTCCATCCCAGATCAATTTTATTATTCAAATGAAATCTTAAATAGAAGGAAGAGTTTGATCAAGTATAAATGTGCAAATATCTGTGTAGACAGAGAGCGCTTATGTATATATGTGGTTAAAGCCTGCTTTGGTTCTCTGCTCCAAAACTGCTTTGGGCCTGTAGTAGATGTTGGTCAGAGTGTTCTGCAATGGGTTCAATGCCAAGTCCTTTGTGATTTTGGACAAGTTACACACTCTGTCTAATTAGGTTTCCTTAACAATAAAATGAGGTATTTTTTTTTACACAGGCTCTTCTATTCTTAAGAGTTGTACTCTCTTAAGTTTTTGGCACTTTTTAGTACCTTCTTTTAGCTAATTAATTAGAAAACAAGGAAGAGCAATATATATTTATAAAATCTCCACGTCCCACCCTCAGTTCATTTTATTTGGAAAGCCTGAGTTTTCATTGTTTAAATAAGTTATTTATGCGGACTTTGTTTTATAGTTCAGTTGATTTTCATGACTTCTTGGTGTCCTAGAGAATACCTATTTAATCAATACGCTCTTCTTACCCTCTCAAGGCCAGATTATTAACAATCTAGTGAATGCTAGATCACATAGTACATGTAAACTTTAATAGCATTTTTTGCCAAGTGAATACTAAAAAAAAGTTAATGTTTTAAAAACACATCATAAGATAAGTTTAACCAGGAAGCGCCAACCAAAATCATATTATTTAAAGTTTTTGACTGATTTAAAATACTTAATAAAAATGTGGTTTTTACTGCTTTTAGCTTCTCTACTGCTCCTTTACCACTTAGAGCTGCATATTCTAGAATGTTTTTATGCAGTGGTGAAATAATGTATGATAAAATTTTTGTGGAATCTTATTCATGTATAAAGGTCACATTTTTAATCAATCTGATTATAACATAATGGAAAATGAACTGGGATGAGATGTAGAACCATGTACCATGGAACTATGATTTTAATGGAAAATTTAGTATGAAAGAAAAGATTTTGAAAAGAGATTCTTTATATAATTTTGCTGCTATTTTTGAAACTTTGAAAATAGAAAGAGAATAAAGAGAAAATGTAATTAAAAAGGACTTTTTTCAGTTCATGGCTCTGGGCAACATAGAAAGTTTTGTCATCTTTGACTTTATCCTGACATAAAACCCTTATAAAATGTGGCATATGCTATGGTGGTGATCAGAACTATTTTTGGACAGTATTAATCTTCTCTCAGAAAAATGCAGCCTTATACAACATCTCTAGGAAGTAAGATTTAACAGACCTGCATGGCAAAAAATGCTGGATCTCAAATATAGATGGTGCTAATAATCTGACTTTTTATGAGTCAGAGTTGCATTTTGAGCTTAAGAAAATCTAGTCTTTCAGTAAAAGTGTATTTTGTACTTGTTGTCGAAGAGGTGCGTTTTCACAGGTGGCTGGATTGAGCCTAAAATAATCTCTGCTCTCAACTGCTGAGATATGGGCAGATACTGAGTCTTGCCCCTTGTTTCTGTCTTTGGGGTTTGTTTGGGTTGGAGGATTGCAGGATTAGAGCGATCTCATTCCCACAACTTCTCATAAAGGGCCAGTGTTCAGAGGTTGTGAAAGAGGGGTTTGTGTCCCAGTGGGGTTCATTTGTATGTGCCAGGGCTGGGGTCAGAGTCTGTTGTGGACATTTCAGGCCCACACACTGTCCTGGCTGGTATTCCACAGAGATGTCATCATGGCTATCTGAATTAGATCTTGGTATAAAAACTTAATTCCTCTGAAACTACATTTTCCTTCTTCATTTCTTTAGTGAGAGGAAACATGTCCTTCTTGTTGTTGTCAGCATTTGGAAACTTACTTTGCTAATGAATGAGTTTTGCACATGCATTTTCAAATGTCTTTACCCTGATCTGAGGCAATTTTGATGTTTTATTATTCACTCTCACTTATTATGACTTCCTCTTATGAAAAATTTTATTTGAGCCGGTATATTTGGATAATATGGTCTAGGTTCATATCAATGTAAGGTTATTTCTACCTTTTTTTTTTTTTACAAGATTTTATGTTCTTTCTTGGAAAATTGTTTCTTGGTCCCATTTCCGTATATTATGCATTTTCTTTTTTTTTTAAAGTATTTTATTATACCACCGTGAGATATACAAATAAAAAAGATATACAATTAAAAAGTTCATGTTTGGGTTTGGGTTTTGGTCATACACTGTTCCAGCACCCGTCCCTCCACCAGTGCCCATCTCCCACCACCATCATCCCTGGTTCCCTCCCCTTCCCCAGCCCACCTCCATGGCAGGTTCTTTGTTTTCAATTCAATCTTTTCACACTCTTTTTGACTATATAAAAGCAAAGAAGGGGCAAACTAAATTTCATTATATTATGGGTATGCTGATATATTTAAATGGAAGTCCAATTTAAGTACATTGAAAATTGTACTTTTCTTTTTATGGGTTGCACTTGATTTGTCTCAGGGCTTACTCTTGACTCAGTGCTCAGGTGTCAAGCTTCGTAGTTCTCACGGGATCATACGTGGTCCAGGGATAGGACCTGGTTGGCTATACAGTACAGGTGAATGGACCTGGAATTTTGTGTTTGTTACGGGGGCTGCTATTCTACAAAAAGCAGTAAAGAAAGATGTTTGTATAGAGACTCACTGGATTCTTCTGCTATATTATGGTACAGGGACTACACTTAGGGATACTACCATGACTGTTTCAGGTGAGAAAGTTACTAGTGAGATCTGACAGCTGTTGAGACAGCATGCAGAATCCTGCCCTTCTAATACTGCCTTTCTTGCTTCTGTTCGTCTCCAATAGCCTGAATTTTCCCCTAAATTACGTACCTTAACATTTATTACATGCTTAAGTCATTAATCTTAGTCTCATTAATCTTAGGATAAGATCCTTCCTTATACCTCACATCAAATGTAATGTATGACTTACTGCCTGATTCTTCCTGGTGCTATTTGTTTACATTTAATTTCCATGTAGTATTGCCATTTAATATTCTTGGTTCTTACTCATTTTCACTTTTTATTCCTTTCACGTTTTTATGTTTTTATCTTTACACTCTATCTTTTCATTGTTCCCTATTGCTAATCCTTCTCATCTACCTTATTCCCTTTACTTTCAAAACATTTTGATTAGATACTTTCATGAGGAATATCTCTGATAAGAATTGTTTAGGGCTGTTATTTTCTTTTCTTTCTTTTTCTTTTTTTCTTTTTTTTTTGCTTTTTTGGGTCACACCTGGCGATGCTCAGGGGTTACTCCTGGCTCTGCACTCAGGAATTACTCCTGGCGGTACTTGGGGGACCATATGGGATGCTGGCTGCATGCAAGGCAAACACCCTGCCTGTTGGGCTTTCGCTCCGGCCCTAGGACTGTTATTTTCAGCCTTTGTATACTTTAGGATCGATACCATGCACATGTATAGTGGTCTATGGATATGTGATGGCTATAACCTTGCTGTGGACCAGCTATTTTCAATACCCATGGACCAGTACCAGTACTTGGTACTTGAAACTGGTACTTGAAAGCCATTGATCTAGATGACTTGTCCTTAAATATCTTATTGTTTTACCCAAAAAGTACAAAGTATTTTGTACTTTGTCATTAATGTTATGGTCATCTCCATTTGTCCTTCAGTTATTTTGCTTTTTGAGCCCTCTGCTCAGGCGGACTCCTTTGGCCCGCAAGCACAAGGGCCTAGTGAGGGCAGGAGGGATACAAGGACATAACACTCCCGCTTCCAACATGGGAGGAGGCCTGAGGCAGATAACAGCCGGTTTTCACTCTCCCCGCCTGGGGGCCGCCACCGCCCCCCTGCTGGAAGTGTTCTCTCCCCCAAGCCGTACGGCACCCACCGGGCTGGGGTTCTAGCCTGGAATCCTAGCACGGGCCGAGCCGACCGGAAAACTAAAACCCACGGTCCGCCTCAGGGAACTACTCTTGCCTGAGTTTGGGGACAAAAGGAGTATAGGGATCAAATCCGGCTCAGCTACAAGAAAGACAAGTGTTGGAGTGCATGCCTTAATTATGTTTGGGCCTTCCCTTACCCAAAGCCTCTACATCTGCTAACAGCCATCTACATTTTGCCTGAAGCTCGTACAGATCACATTGGTAGATTGGGGGCAGGATTGGAAGAGACATTTGATTTTATAACATTGAATGGCAGAATATTCTTACCATAGGTCAAATGTGGCTTCAGTGCATTTTTCTTATTACCTCAAGGTCCCCATGGGAAACACCACATGTTGTTTTACCAGAATAACCCTGGAAAGTTTAGATCCACCATAAACTAATCAGCACTGCTAGATCAAAGAGCCATGCTAGCTTGCCCCTAGGCAAACAAACTTGACTCACTAAAACTAAAGGCAAACCTAGCAATACTGTTCTGAAACAGATCGGACCTTGAGGCGGTCTAGAGATAATAGCCGACATATACTCATGATGTATAATATTGTGCCGTTGTTCATAAATTAAATCCTGAGTTACATTTCATTTCAGGTGTCTTACCCCTGTCTCTACAAGTGTCTTTGCAGGAGCTTGCAAAGCTCTGGCTTGGGCTTGGACTGGTGAGCATTTAATTTGCATTTAATGTGCTGAGATTTGACCTTAGACTCGTCCTTCTGGGCCAGGCCTGGGGCAAAAGGGATAAAAAAAAAAGATGCAGAGATGAAGAAGCTTTTTCTCTCTCTTTCTCCCTCTCTCTGGCTGTCTGCCTTCCATCTGGGGTTTGGACACCAACCTGAGCACCTGGTCTGGATTTGGCGACCATCTTGACTGAGAGTCCTGACCTGAGCACGTGGTCTGGGTCTGGCTAGGAGTTTGAAGTTTGGGGTTTTCCTGACTTTGGTGATTGTATTACCAGGACTTGTTTAAGTAAGGATTTTTTGGAACTTTGCTGAATTTGTGAATTTCATCCAACTGATGGCCGCTGGTCCTTGAGGTAAAAGGGAAATTTCTCCCTGATATTGCTGGGGAATTCAGCTGTTCCCAACATACAAGTATTCTACCTGTACTATTTTTGGCCCATGGTATTTAAATTTTGTGATAATGATAGGTCTTTATTATTTTGAAGTCTACTTTAATTAGTATCACTTCACTTGTATCACTTGTGTTCCCATTGTTCATCGATTTGCTCAAGTGGGAGCTATAACGTCTCCATTCGTTGGGAATGAGATCCATTATTATAACTGTTTTTGGCATTTTTAATGCACCACGGGTAGCTTGCCAGACTCTGCCATGATTCTGGGTTCATCCCAGGGGGCCCAGTCTTTTTCTATATCAGACCATCAACCATCCAGGGCGCACAGGGCAGAGCCCTGGGTGTAGACAAGCCTGTCTCCTGTCTGCTATGTGCCAATGCAGCTGGGCACCTCAGCCACACCTGCAACACCTCAAGGGGCATATAAAATTAATATTTGTACAAAATAGTTTATAGGTGGATAATTCTTCAATATATAAGCAACATTCAACAGTTTGAATATTCTATCAACAGCTAGTTAAATTAACACATCATCCACCTCCCCATTTTCATACCTAGGCATATAATTTAGATGCCTTTAGGGTACTTAATACAAAGTATGCAGTTGTCCACGAAGACTACTTTGTTGGTTGAATAATTATAGAATAGATACATGTCATATTTTTATGACATGATTGGGAGTCAAATGCCCTGTGATCAAATACAATTCTAATGTACTTTTCAAACGTTGGGGAGGGCTGGCTGTGTTCTCTAAGACATATAAAAATGACAAATATAAATTTAGAAAAGTAGTTTAAAATCAGTTAAATTAATAAAATTCATAAGATAGAATGAAAGCAACATTAGTTTCGTACATAGAGCAATGGAATAAAATTCTGTCTTCAAAAATTAGTATAGGATAAAGATAAAAGTAACTGCAGTTGAACAGGATGTTATGCACAATATGACTGATTATAAATATTTCAGAAACTAAAAAATTTTTTTTTAACCTTATGGAATATGGTTAAACATGTACTGACCATTCTCTGATATAAAGTAATATAATTATTATGTCATCATATGTGGAGATGCTTTTTGGAAGTTATTTTTCACCTAACTTTAATGATTAGCTTGTACATATTTAACACTTTGATTTATTGTTCTTTGTTTCAAGATCCAAATTTCGTAAGATATTATGAATCTAAGTACATTTCAGGACACAGAGCAGAGGAAAGATAATAGGGTTATACTTTATTGGGGCCGGAGATGATAGTCCAGCGAGTAGGGCGTTTGCCTTGCACGGCTGGCCTGTGCCAGCCCGGGTTCGATCCCGGGCATCCCATATGGTCCCCTGAGCACCGCCAGGAGTAATTCCTGAGTGCAGAGCCAGGAGTAACCCCTGAGCATTTCCAGGTGTGACCCAAAAAGCAAAAAAACAAAGTATACTTTAATGGTTACAATGGTTAACCTTGCTTTTCTTGTGCTGTGTTCTAATTAGTTATACAGGTTATGGTTGTTGTTGAAGTGCTGTATTTTTTTTTTATTAAGGATAGAGAGGCTAAATTCATTTTTAAATTTTAAAGCAGATAAAACAAGGTAAGTATCAAAATTTGTCTTTCTCAGATTTGGAAAATAGATTAAAGGCAGATTACTTTTCTTGTGAAGTATAAGCTATATTTTAAAATAAGCATATATATTTAACAGTATATCAAGTATGAATCAGCTGTGTATTTTTATTTAGCAGCCATTGAGCTAACTTCTTATGTATACTTAGACTCGGGCTAAGTTATTTTTTATAATTATGTACTGTATAATGTTTAAATGAGCTAACTATAGTTAATCTTGTACCTGATTGCATTGGTTTGCTAGGTGTTTTAAATTTGTTTTTCCTGTTTGACATTAAAATATTTACACCTAGCATTTTAGTAGCATAAAAACCTGATGCTTATCTAGAACTATTTATTCTTTGGATATCCATTTTATTGTTTTTGTAATTATTTGATTTAAAAGACTCAGCAGTTAACTGATTAAAAAGCTTGAATTATTTCCTTTTGTAATTGATCACCTAATGGCCCCTCACCTAGATCCATTTTTGGTTTTACAGAGAGAAGAGAAGAGGAAGATGTTGAAGATAGAAAAGCTATTAAGAAAAAAATCAAAGAACTTAAATTTCTGGATTCTAAAATTGCTCAGAACCTTTGTAAGTGTAATATTTCATTTTCTTTGACTTTTTATTTTAATGTTATTTTGCGCTTGTTTGCTTATCATGAGGTGATGACTCTTTAGGCATATTATGGGTTAAATTCTTCAAAAGATTAATGTCTATTAAAGAGTGAAGCTAGTAAAAAGATTTAGAATGAAATATATTTCTCATAACAGAAAAGAAAGCTATTCTTTAAAATATATCTTTTTATGTAGAAAAACAAAGAATTAAGGACTTAATATTTAGAAAAATGCTATTAGTCAATCGTTTCTTTCATAACACCGAATCTATTATTTGTGATGCTTGATCACACACAAAGGAAGTTGGAATATTAATGAAAATAAGGATGATGAGTAAAATGAATTCTATTATCCCATCTGAGTAATTCAAAGCCTTTCCTTCAAAGTACTGACTGGAAATATTTTAGATTTAATTACTGTTACAGGCGCTAAATACTTCATATTGAATTGTCCTTTTGACTGAATTGGTGTGGGGAAAGAGGGCTAATAAGTTTTGCTTCTGACTTATTTCTGACTGTATCTTCAATACATCAGAGATAGTTCTTGGAACTGAGCATAATATAATCTGTGTATATTTCCAGTGGTGCAGGGGGATATACTGGAGAGTACCTACAGGCTGAAGACCTCATAAGACCTTTGGTTTACCTTTCAATGAATGCATGTCTCCAGTGAGATTTAACAAGTATTAGAACAAAACCATGCTTTGGTGAGAGGACCCATCCAATTGATTAAAGAGGGCCCTTTGTTGGACACATATGTGTTCACCACGCAGTTCACTGTATCACTGTCTTCCCATTGTTCATCGATTTGCTTGGTGGGCACTAGTAACATGACCATAAGCATGTGTAACAAGCAAGTGTAACCAAGGGCATCTGCTTGCTCCAGAGACTGGAAGAGCCCCAAACAATTCTTCAGGTCATGGAACTGAGGTCCATAGTTGTTACTAGGTTTTGGCATAACAAGTAAATAAATCATGGGTAGCTTGCCAGGCTCTGCCGTGTAGGTGGTATAGTCTCAGTAGAAGGCTCTCATCTCGAGCATTTACTGATGAAACTTAAAGGGGAAAGTTGACAATGCTTTTTGAAGACTTTGCATCCCTCTTCTTTTCATACCCACTGAGATAGAAGAGTTTCTTTCTGTACAGGAGTCTCACCTCCTGGAAGTTATATAAGCATAAATACTGTTAAGTGATAGGCAGTTTACCCTCAAGTTGGTATGCGTCTTTAACTTTAAGTTAGGTGCTGAAGTGTACTTGTTCAAAGCAATGAACACGTAAGTGGCAAGGGCGTAGTTTTCATTTAATTTCTGCTGCTGAAATGTCCGTGCTCTCTCCCTGAACTTGAGACCTGGACTGGTGTCTGCCATCCTCATATGATAATCTTAAATTACAGCGACTTTTTGAGATGTGATGCGTATGTCATCATACTTGCATTTAGTAAAATATAGTATCACTGTCACTGTCTTCCCGTTCATCGTCGATTTGCTCGAGCGGGCACCAGTAACATCTCCATATGGCCTGTCTCATGCTAGTAGAGCCCAAGGACACCTGCTTGCTCCAGGAACATAAAGAGCCTCAAACTATTCCATCAGGTCATGCGAAACAGGTCTATAATTGTTTCTGGTATCTGGCATATCAAATACGACACGGGTAGCTTGCCAGGCTCTACTGTGTGGGTAGCATACTCTTGTACTCATCTCAAAATCCAGCATTTATTGATGAACCGTGCAGCCACTTGCGCGCGCTAGCTGGACTGTGATAGGCTGGCCTGCTGGGTGGAGTAAAATATAGTAGCTCCTTTTATTTTGAGGAGGCATTTAGGGCCACACCTTGACAGTACTCAAGGACTGTTTTGTCTCTCTGTTCATAGTGTGACCACTGACATTGTTTGGGGGACTAGATGTGATAGTAGGGGGTTGAACAAGGGCTTGCCACATGCAAGGCAATAAAATTTAACCCCTGTATTGTCTCTGTGACCTAGAACTGGACATTGGTGCACTTGACCTGAAGTTTTGAGAATTGTTCTTTGATACAAATATTCAGGAAATTAAAAAAAAAATAAGCTAAAGAAGCAGTTCTTAGTTAAAGAATCTCCATGAACTGAATTATGAATTGATAGTCTAGTTTTAACACTGAATTGATTTGTTAATCATCTTTAAGAGTTTATTTTGGATATTTAGATGTGTAAACCGTGTTACATTAACCTAAAGGTTTATTTTATCGTCAAATAATTGAGTAAGTATATTTATTTTGGTGTCTGGGTCCCTCCCATTATTGCTCCTAGTGTACTCCTCATTCTGTGTGGGGGATCTTCCCTGGTGAGGTTTGGTGGTTGTGTGCAAGCAAACGCCAATCATGCTGTACTGTCTCTCTGACCCTAAACAACCCGGTTTTGGCGAAGGAAGATATTTTTTTTTTGTGATTTAAAAAATACATTACATACCATGTTCTAAACAGTTCTCACATTTAGTTGTAATTGTGAAGAATTTTGATTTGCTTTATGTGATGTTGTTTCACTTTTTAATCTTGACCACAGCATTACCACATTGGTAACCATATTAATACTGCCTGTGGGTCTAGCAGTAAGTGACTTGAATTAGGTTAGCTGTTTTGCCAATTGCTACTAGGAATAGTTTCTCCCATTTTTTTGTTTAGATAAGTTTTAAAAAAATCACACAATTTGTCTGCTTTGACTATTACTAGTAGTGTAAGGGGGACTATACCCAGTACAGTGGATCAAATCCAGGTGAGTTGTGTGTTGATGTGTCTGGTGATGTCGGATCTTGAGTGAGTAAAAAACTCATGAAGCAGGTCTAGGAGAGTACCCACGATGGAGTTTCTATGAACCACTTCTGGGTGAGTAGAGCATCCACAAAGAAGGTCGAGTAGAGCTCCTGGAGAGAAGGCGCCACAAACCACTTCAGGGAATAGCTCTGCTTTATAAGTGGAACAGGGATATTTAAGTTGGGGAAAGTGGGGTGTGAACATGGTGTCAGCCAATCAGGGAGCAAGGTGTGAACTCTGTGTCAGCTAGTCAAGTAGAGGAATTAAAACAGGATCTGTGCTTAATTCAAGGTAGGAAAGGAGATTAAAACAGGGTGTGTACAGGGTGCTCAATGTATTTGGTTACATTGTGTTCAAGGCAGGTGTCTAATAAACTATGCTCTCTCTCTCTCTGGCCTCATTTTTGTCTCATTGTTAAGTGTTCTAAAATATAAGATCCAAAGGTCCAGGTTTTAGACCATGTCATAATATGATGTAATCCATTCTAGGATTATTCTTGCCCTCTCTGATTTTTATAGGAAGTTTTATTGTTTATACTTTAAGAAGCTTTTGTAGCCTACAATCTCTACTGTAATTACATCTGATTCACAGCTGTTTTTTTTTTTTTTTTTTTTTGTCTGTGGAATGCAGTCTTTTGAGACATTGAATTCTGAGTAAAGTCTTCTGATAGTGGCAAGATCTCATTGTCACTGGAAAATTAAAGATAATTTCTCTTGACTAATTTTTCTTTTTTTTTTTTATTTTTTGGGCCACACCCGGCGATGCTTAGGGGTTTCTCCTGGCTCTGCACTCAGGAATTACTCCTGGTGTTGCATGGGGACCATATGGGATGCTGGGGATCGAACCCAGGCCAGCATTGGCCGGCCACGTGCAAGGTAAACACCCTACCTGCTGGGCTATCGTTCCGGCCCATTGATTGAAATTTTCTATAGGTTTTATAGGAAAATATCTAAATTCCAATTACTGTCTATTTTAACATGAGTTAAATTTTATATATTTTTTGTTCATACTTATTTTGTCAAAGACTCCAGGTCTAGTATTAAAGATAAAATTCTAGCCATTATGTGAAGAAGAGCTATTTCTGGAGGTTATCTATGTTACTATGTTTTATCATATATATTTTTAAAACAGGTATTAGAACTGTAAAAGGATGAAGTTGGATATTCAAGAACTAATGTAAAGGTTTAAATATTAGGTTCCCTTGCAGAAAACATGTATGACTGGTTTCGAAATATGCCCACTTTACCATTTTTTGCTTATCTCAAAGTTTTCCAGTGGGATCTATATAATCAGATTTTGAAGGATAAGATGTAGCTTAGTAAAACTATCCATTTTAATAGGCCTTAACAATGCCTCATATATTCCTAGTATCTTTTAAAAGAAAATTAGGCAAAAAAAGGGGAAAAAAAATAAGGCCTTTGCTTGACTTCTGAATTGTGCATTAAGCATTAATCTACTTTCATCTCCTTTAATTTCCCCCTTAGTTGTAGTATAGGATTTTTAAGTGCTTATTTGAAAACTATAAAAACTTCTAGTTGCATCTTTGCAGATACATATTTAATATTTTTAATTATTGAATAATATCTGAGAAGTTAATGAGTTACAAATAGGAAGTAGTCTAATGCCCACTTGTGAGTAAATTTTAACAGTTAATTTTATATATTACTGTTGATGGTCTGACATAGAAAAAAACTGGAATGAACCCAGAGCCACGGCAGAGCCTGGCAAGCTACCTGTGGTGTATTCAATATGCCAAAAACAGTAACAATAGTGAACCTCATTACCAACCAATGGAGACATTACTGGTGCCCGCTCAAGCAAATTAATGAACAACGGGAAGACAAGTGACTGTACTGATGTTATATTTACCATTTTGCCATGATATATTTTATATATTAGATATTTACATTTGTAATAAGGGCATGTATTTTTAAAAAAATATCTTAAAAATTAGTGTTGCCTTCTTGAGTTGTGTGCAGGACCTCATGTTGGATGAAAGATTTAACTGGGGTCTCAGGTATGTGAGGCATGTGCCTTATCGCTTGAGCCATATCCCTGGTCTCTTCTCTTCCCTTCTGACACCACTTACACCTTTATAAGTGTAAGGAGGTCCTTGAGACCATTTTTAAGTTTGATTATTTGTTAGAAGTATCACTGTATCACTGTGTCCCGTTCATCATCGATTTGCTCGAGCGGGCCCCAGTAACATCTCCATATGTCCTGTCTCATGCTAGTAGAGCCCAAGGGCAGCTGCTTGCTCCAGGAACATAAACAGCCTCAATCCATTCTGGAATGAGGTCTATAATTGTTACTGGTATTTGGCATATCAATTACAACACGGGTAGCTTGCCAGGCTCTGCCGTGCAGGTAGCATACTCTTGTAGTCATCTCTAAGTCCAGCATTTATTGATGAACAGTGTGGCCGCTTGCGGCCGCACGAGCCAGGCTGTGATAGGCTGGTCTGCTGGGTGGAGTTCTGACGAGAGAGAAGTCCAGATGTGGAAAATGGAGGCCCTCATGGAGTGGGGGTCGTCTGGCTTGTTGCAAGGCTCTGCTGGGGTGGCGGGCCAGGGCTAGAACCCACCATCCCTCCTGGGCGCCTCATGAGCGGCTGGGCACAGGGAGAGCAAGTAGCAGCTCTGCCCCATGTCTGTGAGTCTCTCTCTCTCCTCTCCTCTCTCCCCTTCTTTTCTTTGTTAGAAGTACTCTATGATTTCACTAAAGGCTATTTTTCTCAGAGTTATGGTTTACTGCAGGAAAAACAATAGAGGTTAAAAAATCAGCCAGCTGAAGAGGCACATGGGGGAGAGACCAGGAACATTTCAAGCTTAAATGTGCACTTGTTTTCTCCCAGTGGAGCAATGCACAGTAGAAACGACTCCCAGTCTTTACAGATTGTTAATCAGGGAAGTTCATCCAAATGCTCTTTGGATGATTTTATTAGGTGTTGGTCATGGTTGAATTCCCTCATGATTGACCTTAGATTCCAGCCCCTCTGAAGATACAGATATTACTGTGTTATCCCATAGAGTGATCCCATAGTCCCTACTGTTAACAAACCATTGTTAGCAAAGACTGTGGTGTGACCCACCGTTCCCCAGGAAATGGAAAACACTTTACCAGGCAGTACTTTTCTAGGGCTTAGAAATCACTGCTTTGGAGCCTGTTGGAGGACAGATTTAGCTAATCTGGGAGCTTTGTTGTTTTGCCCACACCCAGCTTAATCTTATTTAAGTCAAGTTTCATTCTAATGAGACCTCTCTTCTATGTAAACACTGCTAGAGGGTGTGGCAGTTACAGAAGTCACCTTGATTGAATAACTTCTGACTTATACATCTACTAAGACTTCCATGTTTTCTAGATTGGGCACAGCTCCTCTTTATACCCACTGCACCCAGCGTGGGACAGTTAGAATTTACCAGGAGACTACCACCCTGGCTACGCTGAGACTATAGGAAGACTATAGGAAGGATCATACTAGTTTGCTCTAAGCAGGCGAGAGTGACCCTTTCAGTACACGAGAACAAGATACTCAGAATCACCCTGGTGCAGATAATAATAAGGACCTTGTGGGTACCATCTAGATTACATGAAGCTCATGAAGTTAAGATGTATTACTTTATATCAGCCCTCTCTCTCTCCCAGTGTTTTACATAAGAGATAATCTCCTTAGACTTTGGCATAACCTTTGTTTATACCTGCAATAGGGTGTGGCACTACACTCTGTTTAGGGTTCTTTGTTGACATGACACCCTTGATTGGTCTGGATGTTTAGGGGGCGGGCCCCTTCACTTTTACCTTTTGCCTTTTGGTTCCTCAGCCTTCAGCTTTTGGCTCCCTGCTGTTTGGCTTTTGGCTTTTGGCTTTTGGCCTTTTGCTCTTTGGCCTTTTGCTCCATCTTCTGGGGCCGCGGAACCCTCCTTTGGTGGGAGACTTAGGCTCTTTTGTATGGTCTAAGTTCGGACCAGAGCTAAAGTTTGTTCATTATATTGGAGTGCTGTGGAAGAGCTTTTGTACTATTAAAAGCCATTTTTGGAACTGCACCGGACTCGTGAGTTTTCATCTCTTCTCCCGGCGTCCTCGGAGGTAGAAGAGAACCTCTGTCCTGACACTGTCTGGGACCCTGGCGGCGGTTCCCCTGACAGGAGCCAGAGCTCCTAGTTTAGTGTAAGCCTTTCCCACACAGTATGCCATTTTCCCTGTGAATCTTCTTTTCATTTTAATTTAAAATTCTTTAAAAATATTTTATATTGTTGTGACATATATAATACAGATGAGAGTATATATAAGATCTATAGACAATGATAGTTAAATGACCTTAATTAAAGACACCTACAACCTCTGGTCTTATCCTTTCCATGATAAGTGACAGACTTTTGAAAGTGGGATTAGATGATTCCTTTGTTTTCTTTATGGTTTTATCTACCACACATGTACCTAAGCATTTCATTGCTTGGTTTTGATTAACTATGAATTTCACATGCAATCATGCCATGTAAATGTTTATGCTTTGGTTGATATTTGAGTAGTTTCCTGCTTTTGATGGTACTAAGGTAAGAAGGTAGAAACTGTGGCCTTAGGACAAATCTTATCTATTGCAGTGAACAAGATTTTCTTGAAATTTAGCCTGGGAATTTATGTTTTGTCCAAGGCTGCTTTTTTTTGCTCCAGTAGCAGGACTGAATGTTTGTGACAGAGATTGTACGGCTCACAGAACCTAAAATATTTACTATATATCCTTAGCAGGAAGTTTGGTGACTCTGCCTCAAGCGTATATTTGTTCTGAATTTGTTCCAATTTGCTCCTTTATCATCAGTGTTTGAGTATTACTGCTCCACAACTTCACCAGTGCTTGCTTTACAAGGATCTAATGTGGCTCTTAAAAACTCTTAGCATGTTCTAATTTGTTTTTGCCTTTTTTTTTTTTTTTGGTCACACCCAGCAATGCTCAGGGGTTTCTCCTGGCTCTGCACTCAGGAATTACACCTGGGGGTGGTGCTCGGGGGACCATATGGGATTCCAGGAATCGAACCCGGGCCGGCATGGGCCGGCTGCATGCAAGGCAAAAAGCCCTACCTGCTGAACTATCGCTCCAGCCCCTGTTTTTGCTTCTTTGATCTGATGATTTGTGTTTAGCAGTAATTCTGGAAAGTTGTCTGATATTCTCTCCTCTTCCCTTCCCACCCCCATTCTCCTTCTGATTTCCTTTGGAATTACAAGTGAGCATTGGGTGGATTATCCTTCATTGTTTTCCATGTCTTTTGCTTTGATGCTTCTCTATCTCTGACTTTCTGTTGCTCAACATCACTTCTTTGCTTACTTCTTTCATGTCACTTTTCCTTTATCTGATGATTGTTCCATATGTTCAATTTCAGTAGTTTATTATATAAGTTTGTACAAGCATGTTTGCATGTATACACGTATGTATGTGTATATATGTATATGCATATGTATGTTTGTAATTTCTTTCCCTTCATTCCTTCATTTTCTTTTCTGGGGGCACATTGGCATGTTCAGGGGGTTATTCCTTGCTCTACACTTAGGAACACTCCTGGCAGTGCTTGGTGGATCATATAGAATTCTGGGAATCGACCCCGTTAGGCGTGTGCAAGGCAAGTGCCCTACTCTGTACTATTACCCTGTCACAATTTTTAAAAGTTTATTTTTTTCCTCAAATATTTTTTTTAATCTCTCATCTTCACCTCCTAGTGATTTAAACTTTAAGAACTTTCTATAAATAATTTAATTTCTTGAGATTTCTGTTTCCTTTCCTTTCGTGATGCCTCAAAATGCAGTTAAGATTAAGATGATTTTTTAAAAAGGATACTTACTGGAATATGAAATTGTAATTTTTTTTCTCTTTTAATTACTGTATTATGCCTTAGGGAATTTATATCCCTAAAGTCTTTAATATATTTAAATTATAATCTTTTCTGTGTTTTTTAATACAGAAAAATTATTGTTTAATCTGGAAACCAACTTTATGACTAGAATCGTGTTTCTTATAGGAAATGTACCTTTTACAGTGCTTTAAAAGAATGCAGAAATTGTATCCTGGTTTTGATGGTAGGTAGGGTGAAACTATGGCCTTAGGACTAACCTATTGCAGTGAACAAGATTATTTTTGAAACTTAGCCTGGGAATTTTTGTTTAGTTAGGTTTAAGTTCTTTTTCCAGTTTGTCATAGCTTGTGGTTAGTGCAGTTCTTTTGACTTTTCAGGAAAGAGTTCACAAAGACCATGAGGCCATATTCCTCCCGTTGTGGAAATGGAAGGAAAGGATAAAGAATGGTTGGCTGCGTTGGCTTGTTGACAGTGTGTACAGATCAGGACAGAGAGCAGGTCTGGGTCCTCACACCAGTGGCAAATGATTCCTTATCACGGGCCCCCCGCCTAGTCCAAAGGATGCAGTTTCCTCAGCTAGCGGCAATAGGTCAGTAGTAAGATTGCTTCACAAAGCTTTTCCGAATAATCCATCACATCGGCCCTGGTTACAGTCCAGCCCAGAGCAGTTGAGTACAAGGCGATTCACTGCAGGACTGAGTAGGAAGTCAAAGTCTGACCAGCCAAACTAGAGAATATCCTTAGGTACCACAGAGACAAGTCTGCTTTATTGCAGAGAGATCTGTGAAGTTCAGCAAAGGAAGGGAAGGACAGCTGAGTAGTTACAGCCAGCAGATAAAGAGAGGATGGCCTTGACTTATTTAGTAGGACTTGACTTGGTTATGGAACTCACTAGCCATCAGCAGTGGTAGCCAGTTTCTATCATCTGATAAGCTAAAAGCATAAGTTGCCTTCTTATGCTTGTTGTTTCTCTTGGGCACCAAAGTGAGGGAAGTACTTGGATGAAACAGACAAGGAGTGAGAGCAAGTTTCTCAAAAGGAGTTAGAATGAACAAGAAGTCCTCAATCCTATTGGCTATGTACCAATGAACACGGATTTTTCTTAGTGACTCTGTGAGCCTATGTCTGCTATGAAATAAATGAAACAATATGTGCCCTAGAGAACCAGTAGGCACCATGTAGAGTCATATTACTCAGGGCCATTGTTGCAGCTCTGGGGGAAGGAGCATCCAAAAGGTCCTTCTAGTATTATTATCCCATGTTTATTACTACTTTGGTACTGAGATGTGTAAATGAAGCTGGTGATAAGAGCAAAGCTGGTACCCTGGTTTATCATTTGTAGATGACACATGGTATCTTCAGATTCCTGGAAAAAGGCTTTGCTCAAAGAAGAAGCTTAATTTTAATTTCAGAAAAAAAAAAAAAAATCTTATATGAAAATATTTTCTAACAAAATGAATATATTAAGTTCATTATATAACTGGGAGCTTATTTGTAAGTAAGTTTTGTGTATGCTCAGCTAAGGGCACCTTTGACTAGCAAGAAGAAACATCGAAGCGAGTGAGATAAGCCAGAACACTGAATTCAGTGCTGTGAAATATTCTTCAAAGCTTTTGAAAAGAACACTATGTTTACACTGTAACCATGAGATATTAATTCTCAACAATAACATATTCAACGTAATCCATTTGTAAAGTTTCCCAAGAATATCAGTTTCTAATATTGAATACTTAACACATTGACACCGGTGCTACAGTATTTATTAAACCACATATGAACATGAACCATAGGTGGTACATGCCCGTTTCAATATGTTTGTTACACTTCCATTTACAAAGAGTATTTGTTTGGCACGTTGTCTTCAACCTTTCTGAGCAGTGAGATGCTATTATAACTTATAAAGTGTTAATGTATTGGCAATTAATTGTTTTGGAGTTATTAATAGAACTTGAAAATATTATAAAACTTAATAGCATGCACTTTAAATATTTCACCCATATTGGGGTATTGGTTTTCTCTGCATTTCAGTATAACTTATTTATTTATTGAGGGGAGTCCAGAGAGGTCAAATATAAGTTCATTTATGTATAAAATTTAGTTTAGTCACATGAAAACTGGCAACATTCATATGTAGGCTAATAGTTGACCATTAAAATCAACATTGGAACTGGTATAATAATAATGCCTTGTTTACACAGTTTTATTTATTTTTCTTTTTTTAAAAATGCTTTACTTAAACACTGTGATTTGAAAAGTTGTTAACAGTACAGTTGTTTAAAGTATTCAATATTCTACCACCAATGTGTCCCCATCACCACCAAAGACGCTCATTTCTCATTCACCCCATCCCCATACCTGCTCCTTATCAGACACTAAGTATATTGCTTATTACAGCATATATCTTAGAATGGTATTGCTAAAATCATGACCTTTTTACTGTGTTGTTATGTGTGAATTGGACCATCTGTGTTATTGCTTTCACTTATTGAACTTATTAAACGTGTGGGCTTCTGCTCAGTTTTTTAACAAAGATGTTCATGTTAATTTCTCACAAATATTCAATATTCAACCCCAAATTCACCACCATTGCAACTGAGGGTCAGAATTATTTCAAATTTTTCCAACTTCTTGAGCTTATCCTAAGCAGACACTCAATTTATTTTATATTGCTTCTTATAGCTAATTTACTGATATATGGTCAATATATATATTTGCTTTTTGGGTCACACCCAGCAATGCCTAGGGGTTACTCCTGGCTCTTTGCTCAGGAATTACTCCTGGTGGTGCTTCGGGGTACCATACGGGATGCCAGGCAAACGACCTACCCGCTGTGCTATTGCTCTGGTCCCAGGCCGGCCGACAAATATTTTCTTAGAAGGAAGTTTATCTCACAATGGAGCCCTTGGGCCATTAAGCCCTTCATATAAGTAATTACTGATGTGTTCTTACAGAATAGTCATTGTGACTACATAGTTCGTTAATGGATGCCTAATACTTACATCTGTTAAATGTGATACTTGGTATAACAGTGCACTAGTGTTTGAGATGTCTTGCGACTGCTGATGTGACCACCCACCCCAGGAATTCCAGAGATTGTAAAGGAATTTTTCAGTGGATTCACTCATGGATGGGGTTTATCCTAGCAATGGTGTCTGGCCTTGAGTAATGCAGTGGTTGTGGAGTGTGGAGGTTTTTCAGCTGCTGGGGTTCTGTTGGGATGGCCATCCCCAAATCGTCACCTTCTGGTGGGGCACCTGTGTTCAACCTGATGCAGAACGGACCAGGAACATCTCTCTGCACACAAGTTGTAAAACTAGAAAGAAGTCTAAAGTTTTCTAAAGAAAGTTTCTCTTACAGAATTACATTGAATGTTTAAGACCTCTCCTTTTATTATTATTTTATAAATAGAACTGCATATCAACTTTTTTCCCTTATTATGTATATTTTCTTCCATTCTCTCAGCAATCTTCCTGAGTTCTTTTCGGGTGCCATATGAGGAAATCAAAATGATGATATTGGAAGTGGATGAAACACACTTGGCAGAGTCTATGATTCAGGTAAACAAACAGGCATAAAGCTTAAATTCCAATATTTCATTGCAAGCTTCTCATTAAATAGAAATCTGTAAGTGAAGCAAAATTCTTAAACCAAATCATTCAGCTGGAAAATAATTGCTGCATAATTAGTTTTACCATGACTCCAGCTTTGCCTGGAGATAAAATTCTGCATCTTCTCTTAACTGCAAACTAAATATAATCCTATCAAAATTATTACATTTCAATTATTTTAAATGACTATTCCTTGAATAGCAAATTATTTAATTTTACATTTATCTTTATCTTTTGTTACAGTTAAGTTTTTATTGTACTTGTTTAGATTTTATAAAAATCCTGTAGAAGGTTTTTCCTAGGTTTAGTATATCTTAAATAGTTAAATTTGTTTCTCCATTGTAATCACTTTTACCAAGATTCTTTACTTGAGTTATTTGTGCTGTTATGAGAAGCAAAACTTGTTTGCAAAGCTTTCACACTCAAAGAGTTTATTGTTTTTTTGGCCTCTCAAACAGTTCTTAGGGCACCATGGGCTCTCACCGGCAATAGGCTCAGCCTGCCATAGATTGAACCCAACCAGGCTATAGGTACAATGCCAGGGCATGAGTATGTAACACTGCTCAAGCCCTGTGGTGCTGGAGATACTCACCACTGTGGCAGTACTCAAAGGCCCTCCAGGACTGCTCCCATAAATGCTTGGGAAGACCATGTAGGACTGAGAATTGAACTCAGATGGGTGCATGCTAGGCTTGCACCTTAACCACTAACAGTCCCCGTGGACCCCAAGGAAGAGATTGTATATGTTTTCTACTTATGCTGTGTCGGGGAGATCCGCCGGGGGTCCCCGACAGTGTTGGGAAGCGAGTTCCCTTCTACCTCCGAAGCCGGCAAGGAATGGATGAAAACTTCGGGAATCCGATGCAGTTTTAAAAAGGGCTTTACTATCACAGGATCCAATATACAATCCAAGAGCAGAGAAAACCTCCGGACTCTGGGTTCCCAGCTAGGCCCCAGCCTAGCTGTGTAGGCCAAGATGGCTGCCACCACATGTTGAGGCCCAACAGAGAATGAAGGGGACGGAGAAGCAAAACACCAAGGGAAGCCGAAATGGCAAAAGGGGAAAAAAGAGAGAGCTTCTTTCTTCTTGCAGCTTATTTTATAGCTAGAAATCTGCCCAAACTCCCCAGCCCAGCCCATTCTGGGCTGGGCTATCTAGAGATGAAAACAGGAAAACAGCTCCATAGAGTGTAGCAACTTCAGGAGACCATCTGGTTGTTTACAAGGACCCAGAGCTAATTCAAAAGCCTCCTAGCAGAGCTGGGAGAAGCTATAAGCTAAATGTAACTTCCCCTGGCAGGAAGGATCAAATGCCCTCAGGTAATTTCTCCCAGCACCTCACCTAATATTTTAAGCCAAGATCTGCCTGGAATTGCCTTTATAGGGTAGAGAAGGGGGTTTCTGAGATGGCATGTCTCTGTACCAAAGACTAATACTAATGCCAGTTAAATATTTCTCCAAGCCTTCACAAGAGTCTCGTCTACTTCCACGGTAGTTTTGTATTTTATTTGCCTTTTGAGTTATCAGAGAGCCATGCTTGCTTGCTTGGAGGCAAACAGCATTTCTCTCTGGTCTAATTACTTAGAGATCCAACGTGGCCAGGCAAATGTGCTGGTAAGATCTAGCTAGTCCCACGATGCTTGTGGTAGCATGAGAGAATATTTATACCAGCCAGTACAGAATACATGGTCAGATAAGACTGCCACATTCAGACTATCCCCCTATCTATGAAGTGACCAGCAGGAGGCAATCCAGGGCAGATGCAGAGGCCTACGCTTTTAGGTGTCCTGCAACAATTCTGTACTTTTGATTGCCATATGTCGCCAAAGATTTTTTGCTAAATTTCTGCTACAACCCCAATAGTACTTGATGCAATTTAAAGTTAGAATATCAAATCACAAATTATATGAGAGAATTGTTTCTTGATGTCTGTGTTTTCTATTCTTAAAATAATTGTACTTATAAAAATTATATTTTAGTATTAAAACAAAACTAAAGATTATCTGGTTTAACATTTGATTTAAATATTGATCATTTTCATTCCCACGTAAATGGCAGTTTTTGAATTTTCATAGTTTTGCCTCTTCAATCGTTTTTTTCCTCACTGTTATGGTGTGATAATCCTATTTCGTGATGTTTGTCTTATAAACTACAAAATTCAGGGGCTGGAGTAATAGTTCCGTGGGTAAGGCTTTGCCTTCCACATAGCCAACCCAGATTTGATCCCCACATCCCAATGGTCCAGGAGCCTCCAGGAGTAATTCCAGAGCACAGAGCGAGGAGTAAGTCCTGAGCACAGCTAGGAATGTCTCTCAAACCAAAACAACAATAACAACCCAAAACAGCCAACAGCAGACCTTCCTATCCCCAACCCCGCCCTCCCTAATAATTAAACAACTCTTCTTAAAGCAATGTAACAGCTTTTTTTCTTATATAGCACTTGGTGCTGGTGGTGGAAAAATCAGTAGATTTTGGTCTTTATTTTTGTTCATTGTGTGTGTGTGTGTGTGTGTGTTGTGTGTATATATATATATACCTTGCTTGGGATAGCTAAAATTTCAAATTTCTTAAAGAGAAGATTTTTACTCAATGCGTGTTTTTAATCTCTTTATAGTTCGGAGAAGTAGCGTTGCTCCTCCAGGGTACTTTTGGTGATGCTCAAAGCTCCATGGGGTTGCGATTCAAACCTTGAGGTGCTTGAGGCCTTCTAGTGCCATTCCTAGCAGCTTTGGCTGGAGGGGAGCGGAGTTATTGACATTTTTTACAATGAATGAGACATACTGCTGTTCATGTTGCAAGCTACCTTCCACTGCTCTGGGATTTGTTTTGTTCTCTGTATGCATGGCTTCCTATAGTCAGTTCAAAGCACATGGGCATAGTTGTGGCCGCATAACTTGATGCAGGTTGGTTACCCTTTCTGGAGGCCATTTAGGAACGCGGTTCTTCCTGTCTATGTAACTAATTCCATCAGTCTTTTACTAATTCATTTGGAAAATATTTTATTATAGTCTTTATATATAAGGCATTGTGTTAGGCTTAGTTAGGTATAGACTGTAACCCTCTTCAAAGTTAAGTTTTTCAAAGAAGAGGACTTTTCCATAAACATAATGTCATACAAGAGAAACAAGCATACCTGTGTTCAGTTTGTTTTCAGAACTTGATGTTATGTTAGGGCAGAGTATAGGAGGAAAGGATATGTTCAGGTTGAATACAGTGTTGGTGTAGAAATGAGCAGATGGAAACTGAGTGTTGTAGGCAAAAAGCTGTTACTCTTGTAATATTCACTGAGTGATAAGGGAAAATGTGTTGTGTATGGGCAGCTGAGCAGAATCTATAAGCTTAAAATTTGTGAAGGGATGAGAAATAGGTGACAAAAGATGGTTGGGTCAAATCACAATAATTTTTCCCTTTAGGAATGAAAAACATGAAAAAAAATAATACATTTATGTGAAAGAAAGCCAACCCCCAGAAAAACTTAAATATATTTGTTTTACTATTCAGAGGGATCTGATGGTTAAAAGGTTATTGAAGAAATTTTTATGCACTGTGTAATAAATGCTTTAAATATCTCAGCTGTCAACCAGAATCTTTCAGAAACATGTTTAACGATTTCATTCTTAGGCAGTTTTACAAAGTGAAACTTATGTTTAGCAGGGATAATTAAAAAAGAACTTTCATTGCTTTGTTTTCAGCTTGCTATTATGACTAGTGAATACCATTTTTAGGGATGCTCTTAAATTGCCATTTTTTCCTTTGTTTTTGACCAGTCAACCAAGTTTTTATCCACAGTGAGTCAAAAACTTGTTCTTTGATCTATTTTGATACATAACATCTCTAACGTAGTTTTAACTAATAGCACTTTGGGCGGTGTTTTCCCCCATAAATATAGCATGATGTAGGCTTAGTTTTAATTTGTATTTAACTAGAGTCTTGCAGAGAATAAACTGATGTCTTAATTTGGAATTCTGAGCACCAACCACTATTATTTCTCTCCCTTAATTTTAATATTGATGCACTAATATGTTATAACACTTATAGTACGTTGCATTTTGTTACAGATGATCTGTAGATATAGACTTTGCCCAGGGGATTATCTAATCATTGAAGTTTTAACAGGGAAGAATAATCATATGTATTTTCTTGCTCTATCTCCATTGGGAATTTCCTTTTGTCTGAGTAAGTGGCTTGGGAAAAGCTGTTTGTGGACAACAGAACCAGAACAACCGGATGAATCTGTGTTAAGCTAGACCATAGGCAAAGGAGTGCTCCAGCCATAGCACCGTAGTTTTAAAGGGTTTCCTTAATGCTTATTAACTGTCTCGTGCATTATTCTGTTTCTTTGATTCCCCTTCAAATTTTCTTTCACTTAATAAAGACTGTTTTAGTTTTGAGAAATAACTTCATTTTTATTTAAAAATTATGACTTATTTTCCATGACTTTTAGTAGCTAGATGAAAATTTATTTTATATTATTTGGTTTTGGGGCACCATCGGTTGGTGCTCGGGTTTAACCCTGGGTCTGCACTTAGGGGTCACTCCTAGTGGGCTCAGGAGACAATATGTGGTACTGGGGGGTCAAATCTGGGGTGTCCATGTGAAAGGCAAACCCTACCTGCAGTCTGACCCCTATTTTCTTTTCCTGAGTGAAGAATTCATGTATGTTTTGCTTTTCCAGAAATTTTTGACATTTAATTCCCTAAAGCTGAAATGTAATTGATCTCATTTATCCAGGTGAGAAAGCTAGCTGTTCCTTTGGTATAGGTTGTGTTCTTTTTAAATTAAATAGCAAATCAAACAAACATTTACTAGTTTGTTATTTAAATGTGTAAAAAGAGGATAACTGACTACTTTTAAGACACATGAAATTAGCTAAAAGATTAAAGTATTGTTAAAGATTAAAGTATTGAAATAAAACTATAAAATTAACTTCTCAACTGCTTTTCTTCAAAGAGTATTAATTTTTTTTATAGATTTCACATTTAGTAAAGATTATGTTTTTGGTTTTTAATTTTTAGAATTTAATAAAACATCTGCCTGATCAAGATCAATTAAATTCATTGATCCAATTCAAGAGTGACTATAATAATTTATGTGAACCCGAGCAATTTGCTGTTGTGGTAAGTACTGTGTTTAGCCTTTTTTGAGGGTATTTTATATTTTATGAAAGACTGAAGAAAATTGGGAGTCTTTTCACATCATTATTATTCAGAAACATTCAATTCCCATCTTGCTATTTTTTTGTAATTTTAGATATATGATTCGTACTTATTTTGATATAAAATAGTGTTTAAGAACTATACTTAAATGTTTCAACATTTAAATGCTGAAACAAGCTGGCGGTGGGGTGGGGTAAGTCAGAAAAGGTGGTGCTTGTCCGCTTTTCCCGAGTCTCTGTTCTGGGCTCAATTCCCCCTGTGTTGAACCCTGTCTCCTGCATGCAGCCCAATGAGCTGCACATGTTTATTTTTTTATGGTCTCAGTTTAATATCAAATTAAAAAAATAAGAACTATGCTCCTATGTGTGGGGTTGATTTATGATTTATTGTAGGGCAATGGATTCCAACCTATTGCAAAAAGAAGCTTTAGCTCTGTTTCCCCCCTCCCAGCCATTCACTTCAGTTTATATGTTAGACTCTGAAATTAGGAGTATATTCTCTTTCTTGGCAATGAGGTTGGTAAATGAATGCATTAAGCAAAAATCTTAACACGTTGGTAACCATCTTTTTACAAATTTCTACTTTGTAGAAACTGCGCTCTGAATAGGTGAAAATACTTCCAAATGTATATAAATGCAAACATACTAAGTTACATTTTAACATAAAATTAAGTTTATTTTCAAATTTTTCTTCATTCTTCTACTGTTAAATCATAATTTCAGTTTATTGCACTTGATCCATATTAACTTTTTAATGTAATTTTCTTTTTCATATCCTCCAGTTAAGCAACCTTGTTACCAATATTCAGAAACATGATAGAATTATATATCATAGTATTTAAAAATCTGGGTAAGTTATTAAAAAGTGGTTTCTGCATACCAGTTAGCATTTAGTAGGGTTTGTATTCCTAAATTCCTTTGTGCCCCTTTCAAACTCCTGTTTTTCTGTGCATTTGTTAGCAAGATTAAGGAACAAATTCGAGTAAAACACAGAGTGAAATAATGCTTTTCTATTAACAGTCTTAATTTTCACTATAAAACATTCTGTTCTTTGCCTTGTAACACAAAAAGTGCCATTTATTTATTTATTTACTTTCATCTGTATTTGGTTGTTTGCTTTATTTATTTTTCTATTACCTAATCTCTTTTTCTTGGTCACTATTTGACACTCTATTTGCAATGTCTTCTATATATAGAATATTTGAAGAAGGGAGAATGTGCATTAGATTTTGAAGTGTAGACTTAGAATTTTTGAATTTGACCCAATAAAAATATTTCTTGACTGTAAAATAAGGATGTAAGATTTCTAATTTTGAAATATCTCCCATAATTGTTAAATCATCTGAATCACTTGCAAGCTTATATGAGAATTTCCACTTAATGAGTGAATTTTAATGTTGAATATCACCCTCAAAAACAACTCAGAATTATTCCTATGTTTTAGTGACAATTGTAGAAATTTTAAGATATTTTTTAAGTTTATTGAAAATTTCCAGGTATTCCTCCTCTCCTCCCGCAGACCTAGAGCTGATATTTGTGATTTCCAAGCAGTTAAAAGATAAAATGATTAGATTCCAAGAGACCAGTACTTAGAGGTTACCATTTTGATTTTAGGGCAGAAATAGGCCACTTTTTTTTTAAGGCGATGATAGCTCAGCTTTACATTGAATGTATATATCCCATGCCAAGTCATAACTGACTGCAGATGGAATTCAGTGTGTAAAGCAGAATGTTGATAAACATAGTATGGACAATAAGAAAAGTGCTTTGTCACGTGTTGATCATAGTTTTTCATTTTTTTAATTTTGGGGTCACACTTTACAGTTCTCAGGACTTCTGAGAACTCTAGAACTCTAGATTCAGGCTCTAGATTCAGGGATCACTCTTGGTGGGGCTTGGAGGGACCATATATGGTGTTGGGGGATCAAACTCGGGTCAGCTGCATATAAGGCAAGTCCACTACTCACTGTACTATTGTTCTGGCCCTAGAGCATGTTTATTTTTAAAATTTTGTTCGAGTTCTGGTTTGTGTATTAATAACATTTAGAATTATTATTAATCTTTTTTGGAAGAATGACAGGAAACTAATAGAGAAAATAAGGAGTTCTAATATGACTTTAAATCAAATAATAGGGAATAGTGGTTGGAATAGACTCTGAGCCTCACCTGGTGTGGCTAAATCCAACAAAAAGACCCAACAAATCATAAAAGAAACAACAAAATTAGTAATTTTTTTCAGTTTCACACATACCCTTTCATACTTAATTTCTTTTACATTTCTTTCTTGACTCCCTCTAGTTTAACTGCTCCTCCCACCCCATTAAAAAAGAAAAAAATGTACTCAAATTTGCAAACAATATGTAAGAATTATCTCTAAAAAAATGTGAACATGTGAGGGTGAGGATGCTCAATAGAATGCCTGAAGTCAGTTGATCCTCTTTTTGAAGGAAAAGTTCAGTTTAAAATCTCTCAGATAAGGAGTTGTATTTCTTTACTCTGTACTAATTATTTTTTATAAATAATACAATAGTTTGGTGATTTTTATAATATTGACTATAATTATATGTATATTTTAAGAGGTACCCATAATAGTAAGTTTCACTGAAGAAATCAACGAGGCCTATTGTCAAGATGGACAAATAAATCGATGAAAACTAAACAGCAGCTTCCTATAAGAATTTTAATCTTGTAGAAAACCATTCTCTTATGAATAATCACTTTGAAAAATCACAATTATGCAATATTGAAGGGTTGGGACAGACCCTGTGCCCTTAGGGATAGTTGACTTTTCATTTGTTTTCACCATAAATAATCTTGTTCTCATTTTGAGGTTCAATTTCTATAGGAAATTAAATTCAACTGCATTTAGATCTCTCAGAGTTATGTTCTCTTCCAACACTCAAATTTAATACAAGGATTATAGTTTGTAGCGTATTATCAGGAAACATCTAGACAGCAAAAACAACTCTACCATGACACTATTTGTTTCTCTTTGCTAGACCATGCAAAAGCAACACATCACAAAAACAAGTAGCCAATGCCAATTTAAGATCAATTAGAATGTTTTCTGTAATAAATATAGTAGTGTTTTGCATCACCTATTACTTGAATTTAAGTTTTAAGACTCTGTGTCCTCTATAATGTTATATAAATGTGGTACTCAATTTTTATTTCAGTATTAACTAAATCTTATTTTCTTGAAGTTTCCTTTTAATCACTATTTGATAAATCTTTATTCTCTCCAGATTTCTTTTTTGCAATTTCATATCCATTCTTACTTATTTTTCCCTTTAAATTGGAAACATTTTTTAATTCTTGTACTCTCTGTTTCTAAAATATTACTCTTGAATACATGAGTTTTATAAATGGATACTTTTATGTCAATTCAGAATCTTAATAAAAAGATATCTTCTTTACATTTTTAAACCTTGGACTTTGATTTTAGCTGAGCAGTTTTCAGGTTTCTATAATCTCATAGTGATGGTAGGTAGGCTGATAATTTTTTAAATTTTTATTTAAGCATTTTTATGTATTTATTTTGTATTTTTGGCCATACACAGTGTTTGTTACTCCTGGCTGTGCAATAAGGAATTTTGCTTAGCAGTGCCCAGGAGACCATATGAGATGCCTGGAATTGAACCCTAAATCAGCCATGTTTAAGACAAGTGCCTGAACCACTGTACTATTGCTCCAGCCCTGGGCTGGAGTTTTTAAAGTTGAAATTAAGTGCTATAAATCAGAAACCAATTGTTTTAGTGATAGAATTAATTAAAAAATAATTTTACTGTATTGCTTGAATGAACCGTGAGTCTCACACATTCAAGGCAAGTCTTCTATGAGTTACATCTCTGGCCTTTATTTATAGTTGATTGTACTAGTATATTTATATACCCTGTATAGTAGTAATCCTTCCAAAAAATCTCATCAACCTTTTATTTAACATGGCAAGACTAGTAATTCTAGTCAAAGGATGTTTTTGAGGAATTCTCTTGGAGATCGCGAATCTTTTTGCCTCACTCGAAATAAATGATAGTTTATGTGCTGATTTTATTAAATTCAAGTTATAACTGGGAATGCTTAGTACTGCTATGCTTATTTTGAAACAATTTTTTTTCTGTGGATAGTGCAGGACAACTTTTCTTTCTTAAAAAAAACGGTTTATAGTTAATGTGCTTGTTTTCTAATTGAATTTTTTTTCAAATTAATTTTCTGTCAAAACAAGCAAGAACAAATATATGCTTCTTACTATCTTTTCCACTTTGGTTTAGTTTTTTTGTCTCTTCTTTCAGTTTCTTTCAAATTTCACTCAACTCCAACAGTCTTCATTTCTTCATCCTCCAAACCTGAACCCAAATATTTGCACTTTAACAATGATTAATTCCCATTAAAGAGGACCTGATTTTTATTTTTTTTAATATTTTATTATACCACCATAAAATATACAATTACAACGTAGTTCATGTTTGGAGGTTTCGGTCACTTAGTGTTCCAGCACCCCCCCTCCACCAGTGCCTATATCCCACCACCAATGTCCCCAATTCCCTCCCCCCCCTCCCATAGCCTTCCTAAATGGCAGGTTCTTTATCTCTTTTCTCTCTCCCTCTCTCTCTTTTCCTTCTCTTACACACTGTGGGTTGCACTACATACACTTAGAGGCCATCATAGCGCCTGATTTTTAAGTGAATTAAAACTTAAAAAATTATTTGTAATGTTCCAGTAAATCATTAGGTAACACAACTGTACTCATAGTAGCTTATTTTGGTTATGTGAGAAATATATATTTAATATACACTGTGACCAGATAAGCTGAAATTTGCAGAAGGCTTAAATATTTGCATTTGAGGCTTGGTTTACTCTAAACTGGTATAGAATTTTTTTTCTGATGAAAAATTTGAGCCTTTTTTAAGTACTTGTCTTCATTTTCCATATTGTTTAATTTAATTTTATTAAGCTGCCTGTTCTTCAAAAGAAACAAAATGCCGAGTTGAACAAAAACACTTGAGCAACTGCCCTGGTTGTGTGCTGTGTTTTGATCTGCTACCATTTGGTGTCACTGTAGGGCAGGACTTTTATACTAAGTGTGTGAAGGCTTCCTTTTTTTTTTTAAAAACAACATGTTGTAGGTAGCTCAGGCATATTTGCCTGAATTAAAAGTGCCTTGCTAAAAAACATACCCTAATATTATTGTTGTAAAACATTCAAATGACATATGAAAATGTTGGTCACTCTCTGGAAGCATATTGTATCCTGCGGCATTCTGTATAAATTACCATTTTAATATTTCTTAAAAAATTGCAATCCTATTTCTGGGTTCACAAATATAGGCATGTTCACATTAAAAAATGCATTGTTATGAAACTTACTACCACAAAATCTATTTTGAATTTTTCTTCTTTTGCACAATGCTATTTTTAAACACTCATGGTATTTCACGGTTCACAATGATAGTTTTTCTTTCAACCTTTGCCTTAACAAATAGGTAACTCCTTCGTTCTTGTTTTTTCCCAAGATTTTAAAAATAATTTTACATTCATCTTTGTATGTGAGTGAAATCAGAAGTTAGAAATAGAAGTTATAAGCATGGACACTGGGTTTAAATCTTTCAATTTTATTGCCCTCTCCGACCTGCCAGAAGTAGTATACATATTCGCTTGGTCATTATTGTTCAGCTATAAAGATGGATTTTGTTAAAATGAATCTCTTTGATTGTTTTACAGGGTTAGAAAATAGGTTAGTTTATAATTTGACCAAGTGACAGATATTTTTGGAGCACAGTGAGTGCATTACCCTAGCTTTTGCTTCTATCCGCCTGTCTCCTCCAGTCCTCATCTTGCTTTTTTATATGAATTTTTAAAAGCTGCCTTCCTGGACAATCACAAAACATTCCTACATCACCCCTTGTGAATTAATATGTTTCAAAGGCGCAGAAGTTTCACCTGGCCATTTTGGGGAGACAATATTGTGCTAACCAGCTGGACCGTAATTATGTGTACCTTCATTGCATTGTGCTGAATTTTAAATAAGCGATGTGGTGGATATCCCTAAACATAATCACATACTCCTTTTCAAGGTTCTCTTGTGGGTTTTTTTTTTCTTTTCCCTTTGTTTTTATTTTGGGGCCACACCTTGCAATTGTCAGGGTTTACTGCTAGTTCTGCACTCAGGAATTACTTCTGATGATGCTCGGGGGGACCATATGGGATGCTGGGGATCAAACTTGGTTTGGCCGTATGCGAGCAAATTCTCCCCCACCTCCACCCAGCTTGTGTTTTTAATATTTTAATTTCTTTACAGAAGAATCCTAGGATTTGAATTGCTAGACCAAGCTATATTTTTAATCTAAATAGCCACTGTCGGCCCAATTTTCACATTTCAAACATAATTGGTTTTTTTTTCATGTATAATGAGAAATACTTAATATCTTTTTTTGGTGGTGGGGCTGATGTGAGTTTTTTTTTTCCTAAGTGTGATTAAAAATTATGTTTATTGGCTTCTTGTAGTTCTCCTTAGAATTGCCTGTTCATAGTATTTGTTTTCTTATTTTGTTCTTTTATTCTTATAGTTAGTAAAGCTCCTATACAAAAATCTGCATTACTCCTTTATGACTGCTTTGTTCTCACTTGTTCTTAAATTTATGAAATCTTCTATACCTTGTATTTTTGAACACCGATTTTTAAAGGTAAACTGATTCAAGAAAATTTATGTTACACGTATCCTGATATGTTGGTCTATTGTATGACTAAGAACATGGGTAAGAGCAGTTGTGGGTAATGCTTCAGCTTGGTTATATGGAGCATCTTTTAAAAAGGAGAGACCAATTACTAGATATTCTCTTCTAGCTGCTTACAGGCTTTCAGCCACTGTCTTAACTTTTCTGTTGGTGTCCAAAATTCTTAGAAAAAGCATTAGGCCTTAAATTTGAATTGTTAAATAATTATAATTTAACAAGTGTTATGTAATATTAGCATGACTGTTTATTTTATATTATATAAGTATAATTTTTATTTTTTTATTTTATTTTTATTTGTAGTATAATGGCATACAATAAAATGCACATATTTAAAATGTAGACTTGTGAGTAAGGCACTTCTTTTCACATTGCTGACCTGGATTTGGTCCTTGATATCTTATATTGATTCCCCAAATACCACCAGGAATGATTGCAGAGTGCAGAGTTAGGAGTAAGCCCTGGGCAAAGTTCCGTAGTGGCCCCCCAAAACAGAAATAAAGTAGACTGATTATGACTTAGGAATTCACCCAGGAAACTATTCTCTTAAGATAATGAACATTTTAGTATAATTGTTCTAATCTTGTTAAAGTGAATCTTTGCATAATGACTTTTCTGTGAATGACAATAGGGTTAATTCAAAGTAGATCAAATAACTATTTCTGAGCATGGGTTCATACTTTAAAAAAAATTTAACCACCCATATGATCCTTCCCAGAACATGTAATAGGCTTATTACAATATTCTGCTCTTAATAGACCACACCTGCATTGAACCATATCTTGTTCCTTCTGATCTCCATGAAGACCATGTTGTTTAATTCTGTGAGAAGACAGTGTACCCCATACATAAAAATGATCATTTCTAAAAGACATGGTTTTACTATAAAGTTCTGCCATCTTCAGAAAAGATTGACCCAGATGACTGAACCCGAAAAAAACAAAACAAAATAAAACAGACCCCATCTCCACACAGATGTCTGTTTCCCAAACAGTATTTCCAGGCCTTTCACTCCTTTCATACTGATTATGTCAAGTGCTTTGCAAATGTCCAGGTGCAAAATCAATTATGTTTCACTCTAGTATTATTTTAAAATTTAACAAAAGATCTGTAGTTACTATGATATACTTTTTTTTTTTTAAGAGCACATTTTGGCTCTTGTAATTACTACTTCCTTTTCGCTTTAATAATTCATCTTCAATCTTATCTGCCAATGACATAAATCTTGTCAATCTCTCCTGGAAAATCGAAGTTCTATTTGTCTTCTGTTACTGCTCTTGGTACCTGTCTAGTTGTCCAACAGCCCTCAGATTTCATGTTGCTTTAGACAGGATCTTGGCAATCTCATCTATAAATCTTTGACTTCGTGGGAAGGACATTTGTTTAGAATAATAAGTGATTATGACTGTATCCGCAGCTATTTAAATCTTTGAGGTCTGTTTCTCTTATGATTTTTAAGCATTCAGCTGTTGTTTAGTTATTCTTGTCACTTTGCTTTGCAACCTTTTTGACATGCTTCTCCCAGGACCTAGGGCTTATTATAAGTTCCCTAGCACAGATGGTTTTTCTTTCACCTAGATCGCGACTTATTAATTTAGATTGCTTTCAATTATCACTGGTTGATAGTTGAAAATTCTTTAGACATTTTATACTTTTGTAACTTTTAAGATCTGATTTTTGATTCCCATATCTTTTAACCATCTAAGTAAAAATATTGTCACATTGCCATTTCATGTTTTATTTATTTATGGGTTTGGTTTTTTTTTTTTTTTTTTTGGTTGCAGTTTGTTGGTTTTGGAGTCACCCTGCAATGCTCAGGGGTTACTCCTGGCTCTGCACTCAGAATTATTCCTGGCAGTGCTTAGCGGACCATATGGAATGCCAGGGATCAAACCCGGGTTGGCCACCTGCAATGAGCGCCCTACCTACTGTACTATCACTCCGGCCCTGTGATGTTTTTAAATTAGGGTCAGAGATGTTGCTAATTGGCAGAACACTTGCACATTTGAGACCTTGAGTTTGATCCCTGGTACCTGGAAAGCGAAACAAAACATCACACTTGTTTCTTGGAACAGGAATTTCTCTCAAGTCTCAGCTGGGGAGATGGCTCACAGGGGCTGGCATGTTGCCCGCTAAGCCTCTACCTGACCAGCCTGAACATCATCGTCTCTGATGATTTTATGAGACTTCCTTTCGTTTGGATCCCCAGGTTTGTTTGTTGTTTTTTGGGGGAGTGGCGGGGCGCACACCTGATGCTGCTCAGGTTTTACTTCTGGCTCTGGGCTCAGGGATCTCTCCAGCAGGCTCAGGACACTATATGGGTCCTGGGGATTGAGTGCAGTCAGCCATATTGCAAAGGAAGTGCCCTACTTGCACTCTGGCTTCTCACACTTTTTCTTTTTCATCAAGTGTTTATTCCTTAATATGCC